>LQNS02278078.1:167945-182466 GCA_001587735.2 Parhyale hawaiensis | reverse complement strand
TAAGCCGTGTCTGTTGAGGTTGGTCATGGAGAACCCGTCCCGACGCCAGTCCATCTGGATTCTGGACCATCAAGAGTGGCTCTGCATTTGTCAGTAAATATGACAGAGGAGAAATCAGTTTTCATGTTCTCTTCAGCCCATTTACCCTATTTTCTTTAGGAGTTTTTGTTAGAAGTGGTCGTTAAATTGCTTTTTCTACTTTCCCTAGCTTCTCCAGAACTCTCATCTTGTCTTTCTGCTTAGTATTAGGGCTCCAGTGTCTTCAAATAGTGCCTTACTTGTAGAAAGTTGTTTTCTAGCCACAGAAATCTTCAAATGTCGCATATCCCGCGCATTTCAATTTCCTCGTAGAGGCTCTATCTGGAGTTTTCCGGTTGACCTTGCCTTCAATTGCATAAGCCTTAATTGTTCGGTGATCACGCTGTAATTCCTTGGAAACTTCGAGTGTTGTCTTACCAGAAGCCAATAACGAGGTCACGTTGATCTTTTCTTCACGCGTTTGACTGCCTTTCTTGCCAATGTTGACCAGAGAGTGATATTACTTGATATAGCATAGCTAACAGCAAAACCCTGTGCAATAAGCAAATGTTGCAGAAATGTAGGAAATGGTTGCGTTTTATATTTCTCTAATTGTTTTTTATAGTTACAACGTACCTGTGCGCTAACTTACTATTAACAATTTAAGTGTGACACTTATATATCTTGAAAAATAAGTAAAAAAAATTGTGTTTGCATAATCAAAGGTAACATACTGTATGTGTAGGGACCTAGAGACCGACCCTGCCTTATGCCTAGCTTATGTTATTGTGTAGCGTCAGTGTTAAAGATTGCATCTTTACCTGTGCGTGAGCGCGACTAGTAAACAAGTATGCCTTTGCAGGTACACAACTGGACGGTGGAGGAGACGGTACAATGGATGAGCGACACCGTAGGTCTGCCTCAGTATGCCGAGGCGTTCGTCACGCACGGCATCAACGGGTCCTACCTGCCCAGGTACTGTGTCTTGTGTTCCATTGGCTCACGGCAGTCCACATACTCTAATCTTAGCAGCTCTCGCTCTGATAACCCAAGATTCCTCTTTAGAGTTGAGACATGGGCAGTTCCCAGGTGGTCAGGGCTCAAAAAGTTAACTTGCCCGGAACTGCAGTCCTGAACGTTGGATGTGCCCCTTACTGTCGAGTTTCTGGCTGTAAACAGTAACCTGATTGGCTGGAGGCGGACGAATCCTGTTCTGCAGGTTTGTGTGTTTGGCCACTTAGGTAGCGACTACCAGTATAGCATGAAATTCGGTCCAAACTCCCGAATCTAAAGCCACGGTCTGAAGTTGAAATTAGTTGGCTTAGCTTATCTCGGTCGCCGTGAGTCACTAGGACACGCCCTTTGTTTTGTGTCAGATTCTTGTTGTTGCTGTCCCCCTCTTTATTACTTGTCAGGCAGGGCAATCTCTGGTTTATGCAACCGCATCCTTTGACATGAGTTCGAGTTTTTAGGGGCAGAGGAACTCTTTTCACTTTAGTACGAAGCATTAACTGTTTTTTTTTCTACACTGTTGTTGTTGCAACACGTTTGAATGTTGCATGAACTAGAAAAGTGTGCGTGTGTATTTGTGACTGTGGTAGTGTTAGGTCTGGATCAGCTTCAAGTTCTCTGCAGATAGCTCTCAACTCCATTCTTTTCATGAACTTTATTCTGCATCACGGCCTTGGAGGTGTGTCCAAAGTAACGTTCTTGTCAGCATCTCTTGTTGTTGGGCTGAACTCTTCTGGAGTGGCTTAGGATGGGTCAAAGGTTTGGTTCGCCCATCTTTTGGGAAGCCCCGCTTTCAGGAGGACCCAATAGGTCACCATATCTTGAGTTAGGCTTTCAGGACATCTTTCTGTCATGCTTACTTTGCTTCCCCATACTTCATTCTGCTACTCATAGTTCATTGTTCTGAACTTCATGTATTAGCTGGGTAGCTATATCCCAACTTAGTGTTCTCTTCTACATTGATCCTCTGAAGGAACACTTTAGTGCCTTGGTGCCTCAGCTCTATCGGTATACCCTACTGTATGTCTCTTCCTCATGCTCACTTGGAACATACCTACCTATTTGTAAGGCCAAGGGGTGGCATAAACTTATTTGATGATGATGATGATAATAATTTTGGGCTGAACTTTCTAGCGTAGGAATTTCAGTAAAATTGCATCAGTTAGAATTTATGTAATTATGTTGAGGAAAAGGAATGTACCTTTCCTGGCTTTGAATAGCAGCAGTTGAGGAGCGGCTAGTGTGAGGTGATGTGGGACGAGCTGCAGCGGGTGTTGCTGCCACTTCTATTAGTGTAGTTTTACCTGGGGTGCGGAGTCGGAGTCAGATGTAGTTGGGAGTCGGGATCGGAAACTGGCTAGAACCAGGGGTTTTAGTCGGACTTGGCAATCCGACTCATCAACCTTAATTTTTTCTCAATTATACATTTTCAACAGTAAGGTTTATGAAGTCACTGTGCTTGTCTCAGTGTTAACAACAACTGAAGAATTCCCGTGCGTGCTCCGCGCTGTTCATGTTTACCCACAGCCCTGTAGCGCTCCGGCATCCGTACTGAGCGTTTACATCAATGTACTGTATTGCTTACATGCACTCAAGTTTCATTTTAGTGTTTTCGGGCTGACTTCTCCAGTCAAAGAGCTGACGTCAGGTAATCCCGCAGGTAACCTTAGCCAAGCCTTTGGGACGTCTCTCCCTCCCGCCCACTTTGCTACCATCCAGTTTCATATTCTTTCTGATGATACTTAGTTCTGCTGTTCCTCTTCTTTCCCGACGTGCCGCTCCCATGCGCGTTGATTCAGTATTGGAACACCCGCATACCTGGGCTCAATGTTTTGTTGACTTGCTATATGTCCCCTATTTTCCCACTGTTATATCGCCTTTGTAGTCTAATGGAAACGGAGGCATAAACTTCTCAATATTCAATTTAATGCATCGAGTAGATAAAATTGCTGAACATACACCCTCTCCCTGGTGGAGATGAAGCTCGAAGAAACGGACGACGCAGAGTCTGAGATTTTCGTGACAAAGCGCCAACTATTTTCAATATCTTAATTTATTTTATCAAAGGATGACCTGGATATTTGTTGTATACAGGTAACACGTACCTGCTATTTATAGCATCTTGGCTATCATAAAAATTTGGCTGTTTCCAGTGATTACGGTTTATGGTTTTGAAATCATTTCATATTAGTCGAGTACTGCAGAACTATACGCACAAATGAGCGGTTTCCCAATCGGAAATTTATAGGCATGCATCGGTTGCCTATATAAAGAAAAAAAGACAGTAAATTTCCTATTGGGTTGTTAGGAACAGATATATACTATGTGCGGCGCATCAAGTCTAAACTTCGGTTAAACTTGATTGTTATCTTGCCTCATTCTACACTGAGGCTGACGTATCGGAGCGAGGCATTTAGCCCTCGGTGTGTTTCTTAAGTTCACCGCAAACTTGTTCTCTCCCTCCACTGCTCACATTAAAGGACATAACCCATTGATCAGTTGTATCCCTGCTCGTGTTGTCACCTCGTGATACTCTTGCGATACATTGTAGCGAATAGCCAACCCGTGGTGATGAGCGACAGTGTGCGTTTTGCGTTGTGCTGCAGGATTACTGATACTTCTAACGACGCCAGTGTTGCTTTTAATGTAATGAAGCTTTCGGTCTTGATATCTCCCTCATTCATTGGTTGTTGACGCGCTGTTGTGAAAGTTCAAGAGTACGCCAGGTCAGCCAAGCTTACGTGAAGCTTCGATATCGTAATTGGGTGGTGTTTACATGTTTTGTAACGGGTGCCGCTCAGCGCGTTATCTGCACTCTCGCTCGCGCTCACACTACCGCTGCTGCTCATTACGTCTCTGTGGGGTTGATAAGACGGCTGAGCTTATCTCTGCCAGCTCTGCCGTAAGTGCTGCTGCTTATGTACTCAACAGCTGGTGCTGTGTCATCAGTTCGGCGTGTTCTATGCACGCACTTGGCGCTGCCATGTCGTGGTCCGTCCCAAACTATTTGATTACTTGAGAGTCACTGTGGGACGTGGCGTCAGGTGCAGGTACGTAGCTACACCAGACTCAGCTGTTTCTTCAAACTTTCATTTTAGCGCCAGCGGTCCAAGATGTGAGGGATACACTCACCTTGACTTGTGGTCCCGAGCTGGCTGGCCTCTGGCGCCCAATACGCAATTAGACATAAGGCGGAAGCCTAGCAGCATGATGACGTTTTGTTGTTGTTTGTTGCCTCCAAGAGGGCAGAGTTGGAACACCACCCTGTCTGACCGCATGGAGGAAATGGTGATGGCGTTTGATCGTGCAGGCAAGTATTGCAAGCCCTGGTCCACGTTACTACCTAAGTGGGGCCGCGCCACAATCGGACCATATTTTGAACCAAGTTTGTGCCTCACGATGCCTATCTCGCTCGTCGCTGGCCTTTACTGTATCGTAGTGCGGGCTGTTGCGCACTAGCGTGCGAGCTGCGGTTGCTTTTGTGGCCTATTGAAATGGTGGGTTCCCCAGCCCGTGTAGAAGGATGACGCTATGGTGAGAGAAACATGTGTGTGACTGCAAGGCATGTATGCAGGGTTATGGAGGATACAGATGAGTTCTTATTTCTGATGAGCACCAGCTCCGTGCATCTGCCAAAAATCGCTTAATGAAGTACCGGTACACTTTTGTCAATTCTTGCGCTAGTTACTCTCTGTGTTTCCGGACATCATTTACGGTATCAAAACTACTGTGTTGTTTTTCTTTCTGTAAATGCAGGTGTCAAATTTTGTGTCTAGTTCAGATATTAAAAGCATGGCTTTGCCTGAGCCGTTTGTGTGGGTGAAGCGTTAATCTGCCTAGTTATGTACTGGAGTGATTCATATTGGACAAGATAATGTATATACAGTATGTCCCCTGAAGAGGTAGACCGTTTCCCTGATCCCAAAGCATCGCGCTAACTCCTGACTGCTCGTAGCAATAACGTTGTTTGCATTATGCAAAATAGTTGCTTCGTGATGTAAAGTTTACTCGCACCGAGTGTATCGCTCTACTCTAATGAGAAGGTTAACTTCTTGTTAAGTTGCAACTACAGCTGTTGTACAGTACATCGTAGCGCTCCATTGCACTGCGTCAGCCGCATGTGGAGCTCCATTAGTCGCGCCGACTGCAAAAAGCTCCGCTCTGCTTCGGCTGGACACAGTTTTACGTCATGGGCGTACAGTCGATCCTGGTGGAGGCATCAAGCTTACCGTAGTCACCCTTTCGCCATCGCCAGCTGGGCTGTCGGCTGCTCTGTCGCCCTCTCCCATCCAGCTGCTTTTTTTTCTGCGGAGGCGTTTCAATTCCTGGGCCACTCTATACAGTTGCATGTTCAACTTAATTGCGGACTCTGTTCGCACGTCATCCTGGTTATTTTCATAGTGACATTCGGTTGCCATGATACCCGTGGGAAGTGCTTAACCCTAAACTGCCGAGTGTAAACTTTTCTTCCCATTGTAGATAATACTGCTGCAAGACACCTGTTTTTGGCCCGTCGGTGTAGGGTTAAGCTAAACGACGACGTGCGAACTGAACGTCCGCTCAAACATTAAGCATGCAATTGTGTAGTGGAACCCCAGCATAATGCTGGCTGATGCCGCTGCCTTCTGCACCGTCTCCTCTGTTATTATTCTCCTTGGTTGTGTCTGTCGCTCCCTTCGTTTGGCTGTTCGTGCTGCTCTTCTCTCCTACTCCCCTGGACCGCCGTCCTGTGTGTAGACCGAGATGGGAGACAGGCATCCATCAGAGGTGCAGCAGCTCCCCTGCTGTCTACGGTTATGGTGGATGACAAGTTCATGCCTTAGCAACCAACTCCATCCTTCGCTCGTGTGCACGTAATAACCTCACTACATGGCCTGACCGTTGGATGTTACAATAGTCTACCCCCTCGGGGCATAGGATGGGCCATAAACCATAGAGTTACGTTAGTTTAGGTTTGCTCATCCTATGTTATGGGGAGCCGTGCCCCCAGGGGAGCCTATAGGTTACATTAGCCATTAGCTAGGCCTTCGGGACGTCGTTTTTCCTGCCCACTTTGCTTCCTTCTGATTTCATACTCCTAGTATTACTTTCATTGGTTCTTCCTGGTCTTTCCCGGCTTGCTGTTCCATACGCATTGATCCTGTGTGGGAACTCCTTCCTGCATAGGATCCATGCGGCGATCGACTTACTGTTCTGAATCACCTGTGACGAGCGATAAATTGTTGCTGACTGCAGCTTAGAGTCCTTGTCTACTTCGATAACAAGTTGGAGCGAAGGGACCTCCATCAAAATAATCTGGGCATAGACGTTCGCTGTCGCATGTCTCTACCTGTTGTCCATACTTGGTACTTAGCTATTGGTGTGTAAGTCTGCTTTGTTAGAATTTTTTTTTTCAGTTAAATGCTTCTATAGACTATGCCGTGATTTATAGCACTGATGATGTTGCACTTGCACTGCATGCGAGTTCCTTTTGAAAATGATTGGCGTTTTACTTTTCGGTGTATTTTGTTCTATTAATGGAGCTGCTTTGTAAAAGTGATTATGCTGTTTGTACCTTTGAATTAATGCTTCTCTTTCGGTTCTCTGGAGTCTGCTTTGTAGTCTGTAGGCTTTCCTTATCAGTGATTCCATTGCTTAATTCGCTGTATGACTAGCTTTCATGGTGCTACACTACTCGCCTCTAATTTCTGTTCATGATATTTGTTAGCAACAAGGAAAATGCTTGTGCGTAGCTACTACTATCCGGACGGGATGCAGTGCTTTCCAAGACTAGTGTTGAGGCTTGCAACTGTGCAGGAGCCTGTGTGGCCTTTAGAGTGACCGACCAAATCTGCACTTACCCAGTGAGACATGGCCTGAGTTCAGTATATACCAGATTCTGTTGCAATACTCGGTATATGAGCCTCGCTCACCCAAGGGCTGTCCCGAGTGCCTTTTCTGCAGCGGCTGTTGCAGCTGGTCGCAGTTCCTACTTGAAAGTTTGTCGAGTTAAGTCAGTCCTCTGTAGGTACTTCCCCCTTATGTTTTGCGTGGTCAGAAAAATAGGTACGAAATGCCTTTAGGAGCCACGCTGTACCTGTCAATGCGCCATTTCAGGTGGTTCATTCCGTCGGACACATCCGTCTGTCTTGTCGAACTGACGAAGATATAAAACTGCAGCGGTCGGGCAACTAACAAGACATTAGAAAGGCCTTTATTTCGGCAGCACTGTGATGAAAAACTACGCAATGTCATCAACTCATATCATCCGTTCTGAAAGTTCTCTCAAACGTGTCACTTCCGAAGGGCAGGAACTGTGACATCTGGTACTCGATGGCAAGAGCAATATCTCATTAATAAGCAACCAATAATTGTCAGGCGACGTGCCGCTAACCCATTTGAAGTCTCTCCACAGTTAGGAGCAGGATTGTTGAGTTGGAGTCTGAGGTTATTGGATGCATAGAGTCTTAGTCGAACGCCCGGTAGTGTCAGGATTCGTACTTTAACATAGATTGCCTTTAGATGAAATTCAGATTAAATTTCCGGTCGGCAAATTTATCGGCCAAGAAAATTAAATAACAGAAAAATGAGAAAACCTTTTAATATAATGGAAACAAAATTATGATGGTAGAAATGATGCGAAATGATTAGATTAGATAGGCGACAGTAGACGAACCAAAAGGCCCATTCCCAAAGAGACACCGGGACTCACACCCCGGCTCTCTATGAGCTATTACTGGTAGTGTGTAAAAACTTGAGCCCACAATCTAGCAACAAGTTACACATTCAAGGACTTGGAACAAATCAAATATTGTATAATATAGAACTCGTCCACAAAAAGGGCGCCGGCAAAAATTAAGCAAAGAATAATCAGGAGGTACAAACATAAAATAACTTAGAATGAAACGAGCTAATAGTGGCCAAAACTAAGGAATCAAAATGAATAAAAACTGATAACCAATAAACCCAAATAAACTGATGTGAAAAATACTCGAAATGAAAAATGAACGCAGTGATGATTTAGATGAAAGAAAACGGAAAATGTGCTTAACACAACTCAAAACAAAAATGTAGAACGTTCCGAGACAGCTATGCTCGGAGCTTGGTTCAAGATTGAGGCTAGAATACCAGAAGAAGTGCCGAGAGCCCAGCTGTCAAGCAGTCGTAGAGTGGAAGCAGTGTGAAATTAATTTCCCAAAAGGAACCAAAAAACCACACAAAGGTATGAAGATGGAGTTTCTTACGTTGGAAATTGCACTAAACGCAGCTTCAAGAATTACAAAGACAAAGTTTTTTTTTAATTTTAAACGCTTGTAAAAGTCCACAGTAGTAACTCTTGATAGCAGATAAACAACTCTAACCGCACTATCAAGTCAAGTAACTTCCACAATTTCCAGTGGTACTTAAAAGTTAATAATCACTAAAGTTACTGCAAATGCATGAATGCATAAAAATGTGGGCGGTAACAAGATTCAGTCAGCTGTAAGAGGCAATTCAAAACTAAAGCAGTTATTAAAAGCCTTGCAAAATTAAGGAAAGACTCCAAAGCTTGACAACGTACACAGCAGGTTAGCTCAACAAGAATAGGTCGACTGCAGCTCCATCAGTTGCCACGTACAGCTAAGGAGGAAACGAAGGAACAGATGATCGAAACTTGCAAGGAGCGTCAGCAAAGCCCACAAACTCTGACCTCAGTCAGATGGAAGAAAAAGCCTTCGTTGTCGCGAGATTGTAAATAGCGCCGTTGCATAAAAGTAAATAATAATACCAGTAACTTTGGAAGGTGTAATTTGAAGTTAAATTTAAGATGAACAATCCTTAAGGCAAATGATTCTAATGTAAAAGTTCAACATGTACTGCCGGCCACTTTATTTCAAATTGAGATATACCGTAAGCCTGTAAAAGTTGAATTTTTGAAAAAAAAAAACTGAACTGCCTCACCAGTTAATGCAACCCCTAATCTAATGCTGCATAAGGCTACCCCGCTGCCCCAAGAACTATATATGCTACACCGGTGCACATGTTAGAAGGTTAACAAGGTGAAAGAAGCAAGCAGCGAAGAGGGCAACGACAAAGTCACGCAGCACAGAGCAAATTGAAGGAATCTCAGCAGTTATGACCACGGTGATTAAGTTGGGAACACAACTTTGACAGTTAATTGAAGAAATGAAAGGAATTCTACCTATGTATTTCGCTCAATGCCCATCAGGGCGCATAGGATGGGCCATAGGCCAAAGGATTTGGTAAGTTAGGTTCACCCTTATGTTATAGGGAGCAGCGCCCCCAGGGGCTTGAATAGGTTACCTCAGCCATTAGCTTGGCCATCGAGACGTTGGTCTTTCGTGCCCACTTTGCTTCATTTCATATTCGTGCTCCTACTGATGATGCTGTGTTTTGTTCTTCCTCTTCTTTCCCGACTTGTTTCCATGCGCGTTAACTCTTGCATGGGTTCCACGTTTATCTTGACTTTTGTTTGTCCGTTCTTTCTCCATTTGGATCCCAGTGCACTGTGTGCACTGACGGACCCTTTCCCTGTCACAATATATATGCGCTTCACGAACCCAAGGGCTGTCCCGAGTGCCTTCTCCGCAGGGGATGTTGCAACTGGCCGCAGTTCCTGCTGAGAAATTTAGTTTTATTAGGGTCTCTATGTTTCCCTTTCTGTTTCGCGAGGTGGGCTGTCGTTCGAGGTAGCCGACCTAGTGCTCGGGACTCCTCTACTCTGTCGTGTGGAGGTCCTCGAAAGGGGCCGTCCACCTGGGTGTCTTTCTTCTGTTCTTTGCGCCTTTTTTAAGCTGGTTTGACTGTAGGAAGCCTTATCACATCTAAGTCTGAACCTACGTATTCTATCCAAGGAATGAAAAAGTTGTACATATTCTTTTTCATTAAATGAGGAATATGGAACATCAATTCAGATTGCTATGTTTGATAAGTTGTGATAGGTCTGGTAACATTCCGCCGGTTATACATATGAATGCACTCTAGATAACACGACACTCGTTGCTTAAGTTTGAGCTCATTTTTTTTTTTTTTGCCCGCGTTGACACTTGACGATGCCTCTTAAAAAAAGATAATGCAGGAAAAGCCTGTACCAGTAACACTGAAACACAACCTAAGTTTCGACTGGAAAGTGTCTATGAGGATATGTTCAGTGAGGGTATGAAGGCCTGTGATGAAAGTATGATACCTATTTCAAAGTGTTCCATCATATCAGATGAACTGGTTGACTTACCACTTGGGCTGATACCACTCTCGTCAGGTGTCAGGTCACCAAGCATTGTAGTATGGCTCCAGAATGGCCGCTCTTCTAGCAAAGGAGAACAAGACATGAAACCTCCCGAACAAGAACCAAGCCCCCACTCTTGACTTGCCATCCACAAAGTGGAAGTTAAAATTTGGATGATACAGTATATACATTTCTAATGCTTGGCCCAATACATATTTCCAATATCCCACTCGTGTCAATATATTTGACACGTCAAAACACAGCAATATCTCCCACACTAACACTGATAGAACAAAATTACTAAGAATAAATTAGTTTTCCATCCATGAATAAATCCTGCGCGCACTTCTTTTTCACTGACCCCATCAAAGCAATCAGTAACTGTGAACTCAATTTAGAATCATACCCAGTAATGTACTACGTAGCTATATTGCGCCAGCAAATCTGTTGAAACATATAAGCAAAGAGCAATGCATGCCACGGCTTATCTTTTTAGAGCAAAAACTTAACTTATTGTGGAGCTGCTTGTCTGGACCCAAGATCATAGCAGATACAAGATCAAGCAATTGAGTTACTCAAGCTTATACTGGGCTCAAGATCAGCAGTAAACTAGAGCAAGTATCCAAAAGAACTTAGTTAAAATATTAATTGAAATATCTATGGACCTCTGTAAAAAAAAATCAGCTTGCAAAAATACAGAATTCCTTTAGACAAACAGTAATAGTGATATCAAGCTAAGTGATAGAAGCACCCAATATTCTACAACAATATATAAACAGCGTTATACCTCCTGACAGTTGCCGGTATTAGTAACTTCTGAGTCCGCGAATCTGGTAAGAATCTCACCTGTTGGGCGGTGCTTCCCACCTGTGTCATCTTATTATCCCTCTAGCCTGACGGTGTTGCCAGCAAATCAGAGTCCGACATCCTTGACGCTACCAGCCGGAGTCGGACAGTCGCTTGTTCAGGAGTCAGGCACTTGATGTCTCCAGGTGTAGAAGTCTTGCTTGGTCCATCCAACTCTGCAATTCGCGTCAGCACTGTAGAGTACTAAGTTTTCAGGGAAGGTCTTTTGCCGTGACTGGGTACCTATATCTACTTTGCATATTTTAATGCAACCGCATCTATGAGATTATAGAAACCAATTGCACCCACACAGAACAATGTGTAGCTGCAACAGAGCAAACTTCATTCAACTGTAAAACACCGAGCCCTGTTATTCGCTGTTTGGAAGGTTCGTATTAGTGAAATCACACTGTTGCTGCTCATTTTCATGCCCTGCTTAACTTTTGTAGTTTGAGGTTCAACTTTCCCTAAGAATATTGTTGCAGCACCAGCTCTCCGTATATTATCAGACACCTACTTTCCCGTGTTGCTCGACATACCACAGTTTCTGCATTCATTTGCGTTGGCTGTCGTTGAGCATTGCGGGTAGGGAAGAAACTATTACCCATCAGTAGCAAAAAAAGAGTGTACACGTTCTTTGCCTAATGTGCTTGTTTTTAAACTTGGTGCTCCGGATATACGTATAATAAATGCCATGTCTTTTTTAATATGTAACGTTTTTGGCGTGGGACGGGCGGCGTGATGCCTGCGGCACTAATAACCTTACCCACTATAATAATAATTTAATATGTAAAACCGGCAATGCTGGTAACACATGAACTCGGTGTATAAACTACTAAAAGAACTGAACACAAAATTTGGTTGAAAATAATATCCTTTTCGAGAAATAATGGGTACGGATGGGGTTACACTATAGGAGAACAGTATCTACTGCTAAAAGCTCTAGTGATTCTACAATGTGCAATGTGGTCACAGTTGACAGAAGCCCCTGTATATCATTATTGGCATAATAGCGCAGCTCTTATCAGCTTGTTATTATTTTAGCCTTCAGTTTATTACTCGGCTAACATCATTATCTCGGAGGATTATGATGTCATACGTTATCGCCTTCTCCTGCACGCTGGTGTAACCAGTGTTGTTCTGCTGGTGGTGTTGCTCGTTACTTTCAGATCATATTCTGTAAAATTATTAAGCGCCTCATTCGTGCCTTCAAAATATGCTATGTGTGATGCGTGTATGAGTGTTGAACGCAAGGGTGTGTGAGCCAGCGCGGGTGTTAGGTCTCATGACCGTGATCGAAACTATCACTGGTTGGGCAGCCATTGCTTTCGAGCCTGGAAGAACTTTGGCATGGGTGGTCTAAGTTGGTTGATCCTAATGTCCTTTCGTGTTATTGTGTCTGCATGTACTGTCTGAACGCTCCTCTCACGTGCAATGCACCCACAACTGCCATCGTTCTCATTCTTCTCTAGTTTTCTAATCAAATTCTAAACATCACTTGCGAGACGTTTCCTCTGGATAATACATTCAACCCCCTCACTGGCCTTGAGAGGGTTTGTAGCCTAGCCATAGCTAGGCCTTTGGGACTTCGATCCTTTGTGCCCATTTTGCTTCTTTCCATTTGCATATTTGTACTGCTGTTGCTTTATGCTGTTCACCTCATGTCCTGAGTTGCTGTTCCCATGCATAATTATCTTGTATGGGAACGTGGGTTCCACGTTTCTGCCGACATACTTCATGTCCCTTCTTTCTTCCATGGTAAGATTGCCTTTCTAGGTAGTTACCATATAGGAAATGGAGACTTCATCTACTCAATAATAACATTCAACTACACCCACTGCCATGTTCTTCATGTCGTTGTGCTGCTGCAACTATGAAGAGGGTGTGCAGTAAGCACTCCATCATGTTGAGATGCCTCAAAAGTTGACCCGGCCATTACCCTAATAAATACCTGGCCGTGGGTTTACACAAAGATGTAGTAGCTTATATTCGTTTTTCTCTGGCTAAGAAATCTCTATTAGAGGCTTTCATCTCCATTTGTTGTCTTTTGTTCGTGGGAAGGATAACAGAAATGCAGATCTGTGTGGGAAGTGCTAGCAACGCGTGTTTGGAAGATTTTTTTTTGCTGAATATCTGATTTTATTTATCAGCGTGATTTCATTTGTGTGCTTAAAGCTACACACAAACCTGTATGACCGCCAACAGCTTTTCTTGCTGCCTCAATATTTTTTTTATTTATTTACTGGACTCTATTGATTGACTAACGTCTATTTCCTAAAAATAATGATCCTACGATAATCACGCAGTGCCAATGTAAATAAAGCTTTACTAAGCCATACGCTCTATTAGCACATGCAATGCGTCACCAACAGATGCTGCCCGACTGTATGCAACAAATGTAGATATTTCTCAACGACACATTACGAAGAAATACTCGAAAATTCCAGGTTCAGTCTAAAAATTGATCTTAGTTCCTGTTAGCCGTGGAAGTAGAGTGGTAATGTATTACCACTGGTGCGCTCAACCCTTCCGGTGTTTTATGTGAAACATCAGAACATGGAGGGGTAGTGTATCCTGCGGAACAGGACGGCAGAGTCGTTTATGCAGCGGACATCTTTTGGGCTCAAGAAGTTGCGAGTCGGAGCCGGTGACGGAGATTAGCTGGAGCCGGGAGTCGGAATTGGTCCGTCTTACTCCATAACGCTGCTACTTGCCAGAGTGGCGATGGTGAGCGTGAATGCTCACGGGATGTCCATGCAAATTCATTGCCATAATTTGTGACGTTTGGATGCATTGCTGTTCCCTTAATTACTTCTAAAGGCAAATACTAAATAGTGGTGCGAAATAGGAATAGCAGTTTCTGTGTATCTGTATAGCTGCTGCTGCTACCGATGTCGTCATCCTCTCTGCTTTTGTAGCAGTTTATCAGATAGGCTATCCCTTAATCGGCTAGTTTTTTGTGGCTCTCAGTTGTTTTAGCTCTTGATTACCTACATCTCCGCAGTGCATGCAGCAATGTTTGTGTGCGGGGGAGGGCATTCCAGGGGCAGGTCTCAACTCTTTGGCGCCTAGTGGCGCCTTCAGGTACCGCGGTAGTAGCTTTCTAGTGTCGGAAAACTCGCCCGCCAAGACCGTGCCAAGGTTGTTGCAATGTTGCCCCTATTTTGGTTTTCTTAGATGAATTATTGGAAATAGTTTGATGGATTTTCTATTGTAAGTCGAACGTAACTCGTACAAGAGTGACACTGAAGGCGCAAAAGAGTTGAGTTCGCTTTAATAATTGGTTGACTGTCTTATGACTTCCTTTGCAGCGCATGAGGTACTTAATGCTTCTTTGTCTGGGGGAATTTAAGGAATACCTAACTATTAATGTTTGCTCAGTGCATTACTCTTATTTGGTTGGGCTGGCTGCTTATTCACTTCTTTTGCAGCACCAGCTAG
>LQNS02278078.1:127879-151757 GCA_001587735.2 Parhyale hawaiensis | reverse complement strand
CTTATGACTTCCTTTGCAGCGCATGAGGTACTTAATGCTTCTTTGTCTGGGGGAATTTAAGGAATACCTAACTATTAATGTTTGCTCAGTGCATTACTCTTATTTGGTTGGGCTGGCTGCTTATTCACTTCTTTTGCAGCACCAGCTAGAGTGTTGAGTCTCTGTGATGTTACTTGTGCAGTCTGATGAAGGTGCTCGCTACAGACAGATGTCACGAACTCCATCATGAAAGGTGACGCTTGGCCTCGCCCCTCCCTTCCTCCTTACTTCCCCGTCTTAGTTTGATGCCCCTTTGGACTGGTGATGGTTGCGCGCGTGTGTGTGTGAGCGTCCGTCTTTATGTGCAGGTCTGTAGGCCAGGGCCCCGCCTGTGGGTCAGCAGCATTTAGACCTAACTCAAGCAATGCAATGTTCTTGCGAAGTAAACATATGTCGCTGTGCGCCCTGTAACCAGCCTAACGTGTTTCTAAAGCAAAGACCAAGTATTGCTAAAGCAATTGCTAAGCTTCATTTAGAACCGATGAATGAAAACACTCTTGTTCTATAAATCTTTCGGGCATAGTTACTAACGCTGAACATGATAACTCATCGTGATATGCTCTTTTTGCTACCCTTCTCCCCATCTAAAAGTAATGCAAGCACATGTACTGTCACTGCTTGAGTGAGAGTAGAAAGTTAGTATAAAGTTATGTTGTGAACCACAGTCTACGTTACACGGAGAATTGACAATAAACTTGGATGAATCGCTCTTAGAAATAGCTATAGATAGCTTTGCTTCTTTGTATTCCCATCAATTGAGTATGCTGTAGATGTCCCTAACTTGGCTATCCTTGGTCACAGACCTGCATATCTTGTGCTTCCTTGGTTTTGTTATCCTTGCCTGTTTTGTGTTAGCTATCTCGTGTGCGCTGCGTGTGCCGTTTGTTATGTTCCCTTTGCTGCTAACGCTCTCATCGTCTGCCCACCACACCATAATATCTCTTGAAGCTTCACAGTGCTGTGTTGCCCTGTAAGCCTGAGGTGTGACCCTGCTGTGTCCCCTCATCTTACAGCGCCACGGATTTCACATGCTTTTGCCAGAGTTGATTTGTACTGTTTCTTACTTCTATGCTCGTTGAAGTGCTTTATACTTTGTTTGCATCAGCATATCCCTGTGTTCCATCTTCTTGATATTCTCCAGCTTTTTGAGTTCTGCTGTGCGTAGCGCCCTGACTGCCACTTTAGTACGCGTTTCCTGTAGATATGCCAATCTTCGCGTCTGTTGAGAGTTGGACTGGTTTTGGTCGTCGTTGGAGTCTCATCTGTCCCAGTTCAGTTTGTTGCGTTCCTCTTCCGTTTGGCCAACTGGCTCGTTCTGTTAAGTGTCACTCTAGTTTGTAATGTCGGATCCCAGAGCCCTTAGTTTGCAGAACGTAGAGGTAAGCAGTCCTAGGTGCGAGTGTAGTCTTACCATTCCTCCTATCTTACTTTTTCTGAACACGCGTGCCGTCTTGACATCGGCTATTCTGTACCTACTTTACCCCTTGCTTTCTCTTGTCAGTTTAATATTATTATATTATATCCTTAAACTTATTACATGCTTATATTATACCAGTTTTGTATCGTGGTCTTCTTTGACTAACGCTGGTGCCTGTGACGTGGCTCCCTGTTCTGCCTAGACGCACTGTCCGTCTCTTTTTCTCCTATGAAGCTGCGGCTGCACTAATAAAACACGTGTATAGATTCCGTAAGTCTTATGGTATGGGGAGTTGCATCTGTTGGGGCGCTGTAGCGAATGGAAGTTGGGCCTTCACAAGTCCAGTGGGACAGTTTGTCTTTTGGTTGGTCGAGTTTGATGCCGTATCGTTTATTACTCACCTGCATGCCTTGCTCGGCTCGTCCTCTTTGTCTCCTACTTTCCCCCGTGCATTGGTTCTTCCCTTCACTTGACAAGTATCAGCACATATCCCTGCTCTAATGCCTTCTCCCTTTGGATCACTAGTGTTGTAGGTAGAGGTTTAGGCTTTATATACAGTATGTAACCTTTGATTATGTAAATACAATTTTTTTTACTTATTTTTCAAGATAAGTGTCAAACATTTCAAATGTTAATAGTAAGTTAGTGCACAGGTATGTTGTAACTATAAAAACAATTAAAGAAAAATAAAACGGAATCATTTCCCACGTTTTTGCAACATTTGCTCATCACACGGGGTTCTGCTGTTACGCCAGATTATGCAACATCACTTTCTAGTCAACATCGGCAAGAAAAGCGGTCTAACTCAGTGAAGAAAAGATCAAAGTGCCCTCGTTATTGGCTTCTGGTAAGACAACACTCGAAGTTTCCAAGGAATTACAGCGTGATCACCAAACATTTAAGGCTTATGCAATTGAAGGAAAGGTCAACCGGAAAACTCTGGATAGACCCTCTACGAGGAAATTGACTGCTCGGGATATGCGACATTTGAATGTTTCTCTGGCTAGCAAACATGACCGACCTCAGCAGACACGGCTTAAGCGTCAACAAGGTGGTGGAGGTGTGATGTTTTGGGCCGGTAGGGTAACATGTCTAGTACCCGTCCACCATGCTAGCCGTCCACTTGGCACTAAAAAGCATCCTGTGTGAAAACTAGCTGTGCTAGAAAGCCGTACATAGGCTTAAATGTAGACTAAGTAGTGCCGCACAATCGATGAAAATGACGGGCTTCAAAAATCAAACAAGAAAAAATGGTGGTGGTTTTCACATTTTTCATGTTTTTAGTGGAATTAATATGTTAACCACCACCATTTTTTCTTGTTTGATTTTTGAAGCCCGTCATTTTCAGGGATGGTGCGGCATTATTTAGCCTACAGTTTAAGCCTATGTACGGCTTTCTAGTACTGTTAGTTTTCACATAGGAAGTTATTTAGTGCCAAGTGGACGGCTACTAGCATGGTGGACTGGTGCTAGATATGTTACCCTATAGTCGGTGACATCCTTATTGGTCCATTTGAAGTGGCAGAAGGAGTTAAACTGAATGCAGAAAGGTACTGCCAGTTTCTTGAAGCAAACCTGATGCCATCCATGGCTTGATGAGCAGAGTATAGCACGCTGATCCAAATTGGTATTTCAGCCCTATAACGCTCCCTCACACCGAGCACGGTACACTGCTAACTGGCTTGCTGAAGAAGGATTTAAATCAAAAGGGATTATGACCTGGCCAGCAAATAGCCCCGATTTAAATCCCATCGAGAACCTCTGGGCAGTGAAGGTGGAGGGCAGTTTTTGAGCAAAATAAGCCTGTTCAGTGTTGAATGCAGCAAAAACACCTGCAGATTCTATTCCACCATCTGAAATATCAAACCTGACATAGTCTGTTGCTAATCGCCTTATAAAAATCATGAAAAATGGAGGTTGCCATGTTCAAAATTAACTTATTTTTACCACCACTGAACACTTATTTCAGTGTTTATTGAACTATTTTGGTTTTATGTAATTTCTTGATTTTGGTCATTTGATAAAAATATTCCTATTCAGTTGTATTTATTTCCTCTTTATGACGTTTTTATTAACGTGTTAGTTGTTACATAATCTGAGGTAACAGTAATAAAACTCGTAAAAAAGCAAATTATACGATAAACTTAGCAAATGGCTAAATATCTATTTTACAAGTGCTGTTTATATTTGCAACATAGCCATGCATTTAGTGAATATTGATATTTCAAAGTTAGACACTTATCTTGAAAAATAAAGTTAAAAAATTGTATTTGCATAATCAAAGGTAACATACTGTATAAGCAAGAAATTTTTGGATCCCTACTGAAGTCATTGGTTGTGCCATCTATTGCCTTCCATGCCTAGCCCATCCGAGCTAGTGATGCCGTCAGGCGCTTACAGGGCGTGGCCACACCAGCTCTCTTCATTTACTAGCATAGCTGCGTATATAAGACTAGTACTAGTTCTGTGAATATCCTTAACCCTGCTGTCTCACTTTGTTACGACGGTTGTTTGCCTTACTAATTGTTACAGACTACTGATCATACTGTTGTCTGTTCTTCCTCTTTTTTTTTCCGACATGCTGCTCCCATGCGCGTTGATCCTGTGTGGGAACACCTTCGTGCATGGGTTTCCCGTGTTTCTATCGGCATACTATATGTCCCTTCCTTTTCCTCTCCTAGAAAAGCTTAGTACTGTACTTATTTACAGATGCTTAAATCTTCATATACCACTTTTATTATTACAGACACAAAACCATTGTAGCGAGATAGCACAGCCTGTTTCAACGGGGTCAATGTAGGCATTTAGCAGTCATAGTTCAGCTCTTGTTGATATTTTTAACCCGCCCACGGTCGGTGCTTCTCGAGATTTCACAGCAAAAGTAGGGTTCAATGTTCACCTGGCCGCACATTCATTAAAGCAGGTGAAGATACCATTGAAGGCTTATTGTTGCGTTGCCACACCTGCAGATAAAGTGTCTTTCTTAGACGACAGACTCTGAGTACGGGTTAAAGGCTTTCGGTCCGTTCGTTTCATTGTCTCTAATCCACTTGTCATGTGTGTTCTTTGACCGCTCCAAAGAATTAACTGGGCAGTGGCTAGCGCTATGCATGCGATAACGCAGATTGCTGTGCAGTACTTCAACATTCACAGCTTACTGTGGTGGCTCATGTTGATAACACTGACGCACGTCCGTCTCAAATTAGTTCCGTCTTGTCCACAGAATGAGCTCTTTGTAATGTTTACAGATTCTCCAGATAGAGTTTCAGTACTACATAATAGAATGGAAGTGTTGCAACAGCCCTGCTATGTGTGTTAATGGGTGCACATCATGTGCAGCCCGTAGTGCCATGCTGCGGTGCCGTTTCCTCATAGCCTATTGAGTAATAATATGGCACACATACCCACATTAATACAGTCAACCACTGGTGTGAGCTATGCAATTAGCTTTAGCTCTTCCGTTGCACGATATTCCGTGCTCATTATTTTCATGTCGTTTTGCATGTACCTTCCCATTTGCCTCACATTAAACGCCATGTTGTGTCGAGGGAGGCGCTGTAAACTGATGTAATAACTGCTATATAGCTACCTACGGTATTTGATCCAGCTTCTCTCTTCTCTTTGGATCCCCGAGTTGTTGTTGGAAGGAAAGCTTTAGCTAAGTAATTAGTTTGATACCTACCGTACTTTAATATTCCTCGCCGTGAAACTGTTAGATAGTTGCAGTATTTGTCAATGTTTTCGTTGTTCTGTGAAAAGTGGGATACGGGATAGAGACTGCTCGGAGGTCTGGTAAATTTCTGGGAGTCTGGTAAGGTGGAGATGAGACCAACCCCCCTCCCACCCGCTCGCACATGCAAGTATGGTGCCACCCATTCATATGCTCGTGTGTCCTTCCTTCCCTCTTTATACCTATATATTTTTTTTTGCCTTCCTATATATTTTTAGCACGAACATCTTCGGTTCCGGTCCCTTGTCCTCATTTTCTGGCTTGCTGCTCCTATGCCTGAGTTCCTCCTTTTGCTTGATATAGCTACTGATTGATGACTATTATTGCTTTATTATTTTTGCATTGGTTACATTTCCAGCTTTGACAGTCGCTTCCAAGTTTTGTTGCAATACGTTCTGGCCAGCGATTGTTTGTGCTCGTGCTGATTGAATTTTTTTTATTTATTTTTTTGCTCATTGCCATGGCTTCGGCAATGAGGATGTAGGCGCCGTTACTTCCCAGTGCGCTGTGCGTGTCAGTCATCAGTATTGATGCTGGTATTTTATAGATGCTCAACAAATGTAACGACACTTTGGCTTATGTTTTCTTTGGCGGCGCCTCACCTGATACGTCGCTGCTCACCTCTATTCGCTGCCATGTGACTGTTGCTAGAACAGTTTTGTAGTTCGTGATGAACTAGCGTAAATATTTTGTTCAGTGCAGTTGGTTCTTACCCAGCAATGTTGCGCAAAGCACTTGTGTACCTACCACCCGTACTTTATGAACAAGATTTTCTCAAGTTACTTGCTATATTGCTCGCTTGTGCGTCTGTCTTGATTTAGTCCAAGAGTCTGAGGAACATTCTTCTAAAAATCGATTGTTTCGAGAGCTCCCCGGTGGAACCCTGTGGAGCAGATTTGAGTACCTACCTTCCTTCCCGCCAGCCCGGGTAGGCTGCACCACCTGCTGATCAACCTACGTGATGTAGCTAACTCTTGTCTGCTACTGTTATTCGGCCCCACATACCGTACTTTCTGCGTTATTACATTCTGATTTTTTGTTGCTGTTTTATTTCACGACCATTTACAGAATACTTGGATATCCGGTTCTCTGCTAACAAATAATTAAATTAGAGACAAATTCTCAAACGTTCTTCGAGTTAAACTTTATCTCATGTTAGCTTTAAGCCATTTATGTTGGCACAGGAGACCTCGACCATACCCTTGCTAGCCGTTTCAAGCCTTGTGATTGACCCGAGCTCAGTGATGCAAGGTTACACGTACTGTTTTAAAGCATTACTGCGGCCGGGTAACCGGTGAAGTTTGAATATATTTGTCAGACATTAATATGTTGAAGGTTGTGTCTCCACAAACCTTTTTGTCTCAGCTTATTAGTAGTACCGTAGCTACTCCAGAGCCTCCTTTCCTAGTGTTCTAAGATGGTAAAAACCAAACAGAAAATATAAAACTTATTCAAGTGCATTATTAACAGTTGGAAAAAAACTAATATTACATAGTACATAGGTAGCTAATTGTGTAACTATTTCAGCGATCATCACCATTACTGTGCACTGCTATGATGGTCACCGTGCGCTTCAGCTCGTTCTAATGTCGAGGTTGCCATTGTTTGCTGATTCGCTGGTGTCCCAATACAGGCTGACGATGAACAAGAGCAACTACCTAGGCAGTGTACTGGGCATTAAGGGCCTGTCGCACCGCACCAAAGTCACCGTCAAGGCTATGGATGCTGTGCTCTTTGGACCACCCAGAGGTGTGTGCCCGTCTCTCTATTGCTTCTCTTCCATTTGCAGCACCTTCCTATCTTTCGTATTTACTCGTCCTTTGCTTCCACAACTCACAAAAGGAGGAGTTACCGATAGATGTCTTCTTGAAGTTCATACTGACTTAAGGGTGCAGATAAAGTCTGTGGGTAGTTTATGTTTAATGTTCTGTGCGTTACTTAGCCCAGTATTTTTATTGCAGATCGCATCGCTTTGATGCCGTATTTTAAGTTTACAAGAACCATATTTAATGAGTTTAGCTGATTTCCTTCCTCAGTCCTTTGAAACTTCGAAAGTTTCTGTGCTGTGTCCATTGCTTCCGTTAGAGCAGCAACTCCGGTGTCTCATTGATTTACCAGCGATTTCGCTTTCATGAGCTTATTCCTTCTTGTATGTGTGTGTCACGTATGCCTTAGCATTTAACCAACTAGTAGTTTGCTTCTGTCATTCTTTTATATATACATGATTATTTCATCTACTGTATATGTCTCCAGTGTAATTTCATGAGGTATAACTGGGAGGACTTTGTAATTTCATGAGGTATGACTGGGAGGACTTATGTGTTTGTGTCGAATACTAATGTCATGTGGCTGCAAATTGTTCTGTTTATGTGTTAAGTAAAACTGGTCAGACTGCCTGCCATGTCATGACTGTTGGGAACAGCACGCGAGTGTTGGTGTGTGTCGCGGATTGTGCTTGTAGAATAAAGCGGCAAGTGCCAGGTCACGGCTATAGGAAGTAGCTACCTAGTTATAAGTGCAAATACTGTGTTACCTTGTAGTCGCTATATCTTTTTGTTGCATCAACCTTAGTATTTACAGCAGAGAAGGATTCTTATTAAGGATTACTTTTTTCTGAAGTGGATTTTTTTACGTTATCAGGTTAGTGAAATCGTGATTTTGTGCACTTCTGATATTTCTTAACTGCACCGTGCACTCCGTGCCGACTTTATTTCTATTGTGAGATGCTTGTCTGTATACATTTAATATCTTTCAGCTTCTGTCCCCTCAGGGGGCATAGGATGGGTCATAGGGTTAGGTTAGTTAGGTTCGCCCATCCTATGTTATGGGGATCAGTGTCCCCTGGGCGATTGTGTAGGTTACCTTAGTCATTAGCTAGGTCTTCGGGACGTCTGTCTTTCGTGCCCACTTTGCTGCGGTCCACTATCATACTCCTACTGATCTTACTTTCATTTGTTCTCCCTCTTCTTTCTCAACTTGCTGTTCCCATATGCGTTGGTCCTGTGTGGGTACACCTTCGTGCATGGTTCCCTGTTTCTATCATCATTCTATATGTCCCTTGTTTATCCCTCTGTTAGATCGCCGTTGTTGTGGAAACTGAGGCTTTAACTATTCAATATAAAATAATAATCACTCGTTGCTGGCACTTGAAGCATCATTGCGCAGGCTGTTTCGTACTATCGTGCGAGCTGTAGTTGCTCTGTACTATGCCAGCTGTGTTGCACGACTCTCCGAGCGGCATGCTCCCATGGAACGCCAGGCAAGTTAGTTATTGGGAAGCAGGACTAATATATCCTTCAGGGGGATATGCTGGCCGACCCAATCCCCGTCAAAATGTATCGGGCCTCACACCCTCAAGAGATCCTGAGTAACTTCCGCAGGGGATGCTGCAGCTGGCCTCAGCTCCTAAGAGGGTTAGTTTGTAAAGTTGGGTAGGTTCTCTATGCTTGCTCTTCTGCTCCGTGAGGTTGCCGACCTATTCTGAGGAGCTCCTACCTGCTCCAGTGCGGCGGGCTCCGGAAGGGGCCGCCCTCTCGCGCGTCTTTCTTCCGTCATCTCCTCTTTTCGTTTTTTAAGATGCTTTGCGCCTTGTTTGCCTGCCTGAAGTAGCGCATGTGGCCGACTCGAGACGAATAACGTGTCAGTGGACACTTGGTCGCCCGTGATGTCCGCCCCACGGCGGCTTCGCTGCTTGACTCGAATCACACTTTGTTGTGGATGCGGTGGTAAACCTAGGAAGTACTATTAGGTACTACTAGGGCTAAAATACTTTCAATTTCGTGTGTGATTTGTAATGCAGAACTGCTCCACCGAAACGTGATGTCCGTCTCTACCCTAGATCAGTCGTACTGAAGAACATTTACAGAGGGATACGCGATGACATTGTAGGTTGCAGATAGTTTAGTCAGTGTGAGGTCACACTGGTCGAGTGTGCAATAAGACGTGTTGTGTTGCGTGCAGTGAGCCGCACCAAAGACATGCTCATCGCGGGACTGGTGTCTGTTATCCTGATGGGCCTCGGCTACATCATCTTCCGTAACCACAAGATGCGCAAGTATCACCACCTTCTTATTATGGTGAGTTCCAATCTGCTTATTAGATACAACTTACTTTATTATGATACTTGTAGTGTAGTTATATAAGGGGTTGGATAGCGCGTTGTGTGACGCCTGTCAAGATTTGCTTCGATTTCTGTAGCTTGTACTCGGAGGAAACATCGCGCTGTAGCAAGTGTCGCTTGTATTAGGAAGTATTGACTATTTATTTCTTGCCTGAGAAAAGTGCAGTGAGGTAACATAGGTACTGAGTTCGTGACATCACCGGTGTGTTGTCAGCGCTACTGGGGCACTTCTTCAGGCTGCTGACACTTACTGGCGTGTTGGCACAGCAGTAGCTAATTTGTTATAATATTTCAAATAGTAATATTGTTCCGCGCGCAGACAGGCATTAACGCTTAGACTGATCCTTTTCATCTCACAGCAAATTGAAGAGCTCCAGCTGGAGGAGGTGAAGTACAGACAGCACCTGCTACAGTTGAAGGAGAAGCCCGATGACTCTCCACGCCCGGAACTTGTGAGTATAGCATCAACAGTTTCATAGTTTTAATCTACTGTACTGGTCTGTTAGTGTAGACGTAGTTTTTGCTGCATTACTGACCACAGTATGTGGTATGGCTCCTCTTGCTGCCGCGCTTGCTCTGCACAGGCCTCTGGAGCCAGTTGCGCTGCCTTCCTTCTTATAAAAGTTCTCTCGTCAGCGTATCTCCAGCTCCTCAGAACAGTTAAGTTAGCATAGTTCGTCTATTCTATGTAAGGGAGTTGCGCTCCCCTGAGGAACCTTAGCTTTGCATAGACACGCTTTTAGGACATCGTTCTTTCGTGCCCACTTTGCTTCCTTCCTATTTCATCCTCTTGCTATTAATACCGGTACTTTGTCTTCTTGTTCTCATGTACGCTGTTTCAGTGTGGAAACAGTGCCGTGCTTGGGTTAGACGTTTCTCTCGATATAGGTACTACAGCCCCTCTTTCTTCTGTCCTTTGTTTAGATCGCCAGTAATGCTGTAGGGTAGGGAGACTTCAGCTAGGACTTTGCTAATTGTAACATGGTCTCTCTTGAAGCACACTGTCGGTAAGGTCGCTGCTCTCGATTGCTTTGTTAGAAAACCCTGAGGAAGGGCGCTATATGAAGTTGCATTGAGTTGTGCCTTATATTACAGTTAGCAAGGGACTGCGTACGGCTCCTGTCTTGTATCTCTGGTCATCAGCTTAGTTGTCTCAAATTAGCCTCATGCCCTCAGGGGGCATAGCAAGGGCCATAGAGCTAGGTTAGTAAGGCTCGCCCACCCTATGTTATAGGGAGCAGCACCCCCAGGGGTATGTGTAAGTTACCTTAGCCATTAGCTAGGCCTTCGGAACGTCTGTTTTTCCTGCCCACTTTGCTTCCTTCCATTTCCATACTCCTACTTGCTCATGCTTCCTTCTGATCTTCCTCTTCTATCCCGACTTGCTGTTCCCATGCGCGTTGATTCTGTGTGGGAACACCCTCGTGCATGGGTTCCACGTGTCTATCGTCACACTATGTGTCCCTTGCTTCTTCCTCTGTTAGATCGCCGTTGCTGTGNTGTTCTTACTCTTCTTTCCCGACTTGCTGTTCTCATGCGCGTTGATCCTGTGTGGGAACACCCTCGTGCATGGGTTCCACGTGTCTATCGTCACACTATGTGTCCCTTGCTTCTTCCTCTGTTAGATCGCCGTGGCTGTGGAGACGGAGACTTGAACTGCTCAATATAATAATAAATAAATCTTGTGGAGTACTAGCAGCATATGTTGCTGGACAACGTCCTCACTTGCCATTGTCATAGTGGCTAAACATGGTGATTGTTCACAGGATGTTGAATGTTGTTCCTTAAGTTTTCCTAAAATTAAAATAGTCCTGTATTTATGATGAGTTACATAGTCTGTTGACACATGTGTATCATTGTACTGGGTGTATCAGATAAATCTGCACAAATTTTAAAACGGCGGTTACGCCTATTAGCTACATTCTTAAATTGGCAACAGCAACGTCTGCCTCTTTTACTGTACTTAGTTGTATCAATTGTTGAGAGTAAGGATTTCCGATTGTTAGTGCAAATACTACGCAGTGAAGCAGTCTAGACGTTCTGCAATCTGTAATCTTAGCGTGCAGGCCACACTCCATCCTGGATTGAAGCAACCATCCAGTATCCAAGGCAGACAGTTGACGATCGTTTTGTGCGTTTTGGTAGAACTGGCCAAGGTTGCGGAGCTAGCTACTCACAGACCAAGAAAATATAATATTCGCCAACCCCGCTTCTTGGCTGGTCTCAAAAGAAACACTGAAGTCAATCCAACCGTCGTCAACATTAGCTAAGGAAAGATCTGTTAGCATGCCTCAGTTCACCGGGCAGTGAAAGATGTCAGTATGTCCTCTTATGTCCATGGTCGAAAGCATCTCCTAACTGATATGATGAAAAAAGTTCATATCGAGAGGTGCAAGAAGCTTTTCAACTGGTTGAAAACCAACGGGAAAGTCAAGTTTTTTCTGATAAGAAGATATTTACTGTGGGTAGGACTCATAACAGACGTAACGGTCGCTTTATGGCCTCTTCAAAAACTAAAGTTTATCCTGCAATGATTATAGCATCATGACTTCTGGCATTGTTTCAACTGAGGGGATATGTTTACTCATTTCATTGCCGAAGACAAAAAAGTGAATGCCTATTGTGCTGCAACGTCTTGGACACTGAAATCATTCCATGGATGGAGGTCAAAGCCTCAAATTTTCCAACAGGACTCTGCTCCCGCCCATATGGCACGGAAGGCTGTTGAACTGCTGAAGAGGCTCGAAATCCAATTTTGAAAGAGTTACTTCTGACCTTCAAAGTCACGAGCTCTTAACCCGTTAGATTACCTTTTCTTATCGCAGATTGAAGCCAAAGATGTTTTAATCCCAACAACTCTGTTACAGTCCTCAAAAATTTTTTTAAAATGCCGTGGGGTCACCAAAAACAAGTTATTAGTCCTGTGTCCAAATTTCGTAAACGTGCAGAAGCCCTTAAGCTTGTCATATTGAGTAAAACACGTATTCTTACGATTCCATCACTAAACTAAAACTTACAAGGTTCTGTGTGATTTTTTCCTCAAGCTCTCTGCATTTAAGCACTTGATAAAAATTTGTACGGATTTATCTGGAAGACATGGTATGTGCTCTCATCAGGGGCATACGATGTGTCGTAGCGGGCGAGGTCAATTATCTTAGGTCTGCCCATTGTGTATCATAGGGAGTCCGTAAATATTGCAGTCGTAGTTCGGCTCTCGGGAGATATTTTATTTTTGTGTGTCTGCTGCTCACACTGAACGATCTTCATCGATACTGACTTGCTGGTCATATGTCTTGTTGGTACCAGTCCTCTCTCAAAATACCGTATTGTCGCTGTTTTCCGCGTGACATTGCTTGGCATGAAAGTTCAATCTGGAACGCTTTGCTTTCCAGATTGAATTTTTTTTCCAGATTTTTAACTTAAGCCTGTGAATATTACCTAGGGCGAAATTTCACTTGCGTTATTTTGTATGTTGGTCGAGTAGCACTTATATGAAATAGCTGTTTGGCCCCCATCAGGTAACTGAGGTACCAGATAGCAGTGCATTGGGTGACGTAAATGACGGCAGCTCCACACGAGAGGAAGAAGAGGAAGACGATTATGATGGTGGAGTATCGTATGAGGACGACCTACAGGACTCGATAGACCACAGCGGCTACGGTGGTGACGACTACAGTCAGCCTGAAGGTTCCGTCACGCCCCCCGCCAGTGATGGTCCCATATTAGATAAAGCCTCTCTCATTCACTGGCTCCAAGTCACTTACCAGAAAGAGAAACACGTTCTCGATGTCAAAAGAAAACAAGCACAAAAGGAGTTCTCAAAAGCTACAGAAATTGTAAGTGCCGTAAATTACAGATAGGTATGTTTTGTGTCTCTTGTGTACTCATTGGAGCTTGTCTTGTGCACGCACTGGCTCGTGTCTCACGTTGTAGAGAACCAATCATCATCGTTTTAGGGTATTGTCTAGTGCTCATGTTTGCGGTCAAGGTCTTGTTGGAGCTCGGCTCTTTTTGTAGCTGGATGACATAGTTTTGTATCATCCGCAAATTTACTGATGTTACTACGGATGTTAAGATCGAGATCATTGATGCAGTGATGTATCTTTTAAGTAGGCAATAAAACTGATAATTGTCGATGTATGAAGCATTTGTCATGCAATGCATTTCTTAGGTTGTCAAGCTTGGAAAGAAGTGGGATTTTGAGTAAGTCTTGGGAAGTGCTTCAAATATTCGTTAAGCTTCACTCGGTAGATAACTTGGTGGCATCTCTGACAATGGGATCCAAGTGCATCAGTCTATGATACGCAATTAATCCATGTGTGTTGTGTACAAAACTCTTGGCAGAAATGCTAAGAAAATTGTTTGTGATCGGTGCCACCAAAGCAATATCATATTCTATATTGACAGTTTCCAGGAACTGTCTGTTAGTGTTAGATATTCTCAGATTAACTGTTTTGTGGAACTTGCCTTCAAACGCGACGCAGTACAGTAGAACCTCGCAGTACGCTTGCTCCATTTAGCATAAATCACTTTACAAGTTGCATTTATTGTCTTTTGTTTTGAAATGCAAGTGAAAATCTCCAGAGCGAATGAGTCTCGTTTCTTCCGCCACTATTTGACAGTGAACGCGTACACTCCCCTGCGGACAACTGTTGGTATGGTGGGCTAGAACTAGCTCGGCGGAAAGTAAAACTGGTGCTCTGAGGAGGTTCTATTGTGTTAGGACCGTAGATCCTTATTTAGTTGCAATCTGTTGATGCGTGGTAAAGCTCGTGTACCCAGAAAGAACTAAACATTGACGATTGCTGTGGTTTACAGTGCAACAAGCTGCGAGCTCAAGGCAAGAATCCTCTCAACCTGTTCTCGCTCATGCATGGCAAGATGGACAACGTTGAGAAGACCATTTCTCTTGCAAGGTGAGCAGTAATATCCGGTGTAGTTTTGTGGACTGTAAAGTTAGGCCATCTAGGCTTGCACATGCCATGTTTTCATGTTTTGGTGAGTGGGTCATTCCAAGGTGGTCCTGTAGTAACTCTGGGAGCTAAGCATACTTATTGTTCAGTCTGCTATAGTTTACTGATTATTCCCTGCCACAATCTTAGATTAAGTTAGATAGGCGGCAGTAGACGAACCAATAGGACCATTCCCAGAGAGATACCGGAACTTACGCCCCGGCCCTTTATGAGCTATTGCCATTATCTTAGTAGGATATAGAGGACTGGAGAAAAGAGAGAAAAAAAAGGGGAAGAATCCCTACCAAAGAGACGATCATGAATGCATGCAAGCACAATCAAGAGCCGCTGATATGCGGAGCTTGGAGATGTCAAACTGTGTAGTTGGAGCGGAAGAGAGAAGAAGACGGATTCAGGTGGCTTCAGAAGCTTTGGCCGTCAAGAGTTTGCCACTCCTGGAGGACTAGTTCTTAGCTGTGGAGGATGTCTCTCCCAATGTGTGTCAAGACGATTTTTAAATGCGTTAACTGACTCCACACTAACATCATCGGAAAGGAGTCTATTCCAAATGCTGACTATGAAATACAGAAAGAACTGCTGACTTGAGGTCGTTCTTTGAGCTTTATGCTTGAGTTTTTGACTGTTGTTTTGCGAGCGATCATTGAGTCCCGTTGTAACTACGTCGTTGAAGCCCTTCAAATACTTGAATGTTTCTATTAGTTACCTCCTGAGTCGTCTTTGTTCGCGAGAGATCAGACCCAGTTCTTTTAGGCGACATTCATACGGCTTGATTCACAGCTGAGGTATCAATTTCGTTGCTCTGCGTTGGACTTTTTCCATGTTATCGATATCTTTGCACAGATGTGGCGACCAGAATTGAACCAGCAAATTCTAAGTGTGGCCTCACTACTGCCTTATACAAGGGAACGATGATGTCCTTGGACTTGTATTCAAAATTTCTGGTGATGAATGCGAGTACTCTGCTTGCAATTTTCACACTCTTGTCAACTTGCTGACTGTGTTGTAGTTTGTTTGTAATAGTGATTTCCAAGTCACGTTGTTGGGTGACAACAGCCAATAACGTCCCGGTCATTTTCAGTGGGGTTGAAGGGTTCACCAGCCCTATGTGCATTACTGAGCATTTGTCGACATTAAAGTTCATCTGCCACATTGTGCTCCATTCCATGAGGTGGCTAAGGTCTTGTTGGAGCTCGGCTCTCTTTGTGGCTGGATGACATAGTTTAGTATCATCCGCAAATTTACTGATTTTACTATGGATGTTAAGATCGAGATCATTTATGCAAATTGAGAACAGAAGCGGGCCAAGGTCGTTACCTTGTGCAACCCCTGATGATACCTGCGTCCAGGCACTCGTCTCTCCTTCAAGCTTCACTCTCTGCTGCCGACCCGTAAGCCATGCCCTGATCCATCGTAAATAGTCTCCCGGGATGCCATGGGCTTCCAATTCTTTCATTAGCCGTTGAGAGCTTCTTCCATTACGAAAGCCATGCTGAGTGTCGGACATGAGCTGATGCATCCTCAGGTGATCAGTGATGCGCTTTTTCAAGAGGCGTTCGATGGTTTTGCTGACAACCGATGTAAGACTGATTGGTCAATAGTTGCTGGGGCTTTTCTTATCCCCCTTCTTATGTATCGGTATCACGTTAGCTAGTATCTAGTCCTGCGGAACTTCTCCCGATCTTAGTAACCGATTTAAAAATTTTTTTTTTTGTTTCATCTCTCTTCGCTGTTCTCAAAAATTTATTTCAAAGGTATAGCTGGTTTCCTGTTTAATTATATTTCACTGTTACAAGGTATCTACGTTATTTATGGCGACAGTTACTTTTGAAACTTTGTTACAGCAACAGACGGGATTATCTTGTTGGTCTTTGCAATGATGCTCATGTAACTGGAATGAAAGCTAAGATTTTTTACATGGCACTGGGATTCTTTATGGTTCACATTCCTCGCGCACTGTTCTGTAGCCTTGTGCACTAGAATCCAATCATTCTAGGTCCAATATGGTGCATAAATTACCACTGTGGATCCGAGTGTGTCGAGGCTATTCAGTTCTTTCATTGAGAAAGACGAGAGGTTTTGTGAGAAACGAGACTCGCTGTGCGTACCTCAGAGGAAGACGAATGAATCATGCCTGGTGGAAGCTCTGTGTTGTTGCTGTCTAGCTCCCGGCAGCACTATCGTCTCTCACGACGATTTTGCGTTCACGTAAGCTTGCCTGCGCGCGCCACCACTGAAATAAACACTACCTAGGCAAACCTAACCTAGTCTAACCTAACCTGCCCTTACCTAACCTACCCTACCCTTACCTAACCTAACCTCCTTATCTAACCTCCTAACCTAACCCAATCTAACCTTTCTAACCTTACCTAACGTTATCTAACGTTACCTAACCTTACCTAACCTAACCCAACCCAACTTAATCAGCGATACAGCGAGCAGCGCGGCGCTCCAACTTGAACGCCGCTCACGCGCACACGATCTGCTTACACAAACACGCACACATCTCCGTCGTGAGAGACGATAGCGCCTCCCGGTAGGCCTGTGAAAGAAATCCACCGCTATTCCAATAAACCATAACGTCAGGCATATGAAGTTCCTCATTTGATGTTAAGTGTTGTTGTGTTGTTTGCGTTGGTCTGCTATGGGGTGAATTGAAGTTAGTTTATGTCTTACGTAGCCAGCACCCTGTCCGCACCCCTGTCTATGTGCACTCTCCCATCCAAGAATAGGATTGAACATGTGACTTGGTCTGTCCCTGGTAAGCGTAAGATTGTGAGCAATGGTAGATCGTTCAGTACCCTGAGGTTGGAGTAAAGCAATAAAGCGCTTTACGGAGTTCACTTAAGCTGCTTCTTGAGCCACAACCCCAAGGGTCTGAGATCAGTATCTTAGTGGAGTTTTGAACCTATCTGGATAGTATTAGATTAGTTTTTAGCTTTTTCTCCTGTTTCCCTTTTCACCCTTAAGGGTTGAGCTGACTGACTTTCCGCAGTGGATGCTGCATCTGGTCGCATTTCTTGCTGATAGGTTATTTTGTAAGGTTAGACTAGACAGGTATATTTTTCTTCGTTCTACCTCTGCGCCTAGTCTTCCTGCCAGCAGTTGCGCTCTGGCTAAGCTTGAAACTTACAGAACTTGTTGAATTTCCTTCCACTTTGAGACCTTCTGGCAGAAATAACGAAAAAAAAAATTATGTGACGTCCATTGCGATATAGAACTAGTCACTGCAGCGTTAGTACCCTTATTATCTAACTGCTATGACTTAGTTACTGTTATTTGGTGACCTAACCACAGGAAAAGAACAGCGGCCTAATTTGTTGATAGGTCTTGTTGATGACTGTGAACAACGTCAGTAGTTGAGGATCGGTGAGCACAGGCAGATAGCATTCGGGACTAACTGCATTCAGCTCGTAACTTCCATGTAAACTGACTTATTGTACCATCTTTGAACAACCGAAAGCCTCAGTCTGTCTATAACGACCAACCAATTCTATTACATCATCGAATGACACTTTTCCAAGCTTTCAACTCTACAATCCTCTCCCTATATCTTGAAATCTAACGCCATCATTAGCGAACGAATAGATCGCTGTTATATCGTGAAATCGTGTACCTATCGGATACAGCAGGAAAATCCGGAAAATAATAATCCATGTAAACTCTTGAGTCTAGTGACGTGGATGATAGAGGTAAGGCAGTTGTATAGGCAGATGTCCAATACCTACTGTCTACACTTCATTGTATGTTGCAGAGCGACTATGCAGGATGTGCAGAGAGACGAGAATGAGCGACACGACCGGTGGAGCGCCATTGAAAGAATACTGGACTGCAACATCAGGCGACTCGCTGAGCTGCAGAATGTCATGGGCTCCTTTACTAGCCTCCAGACGTCTGCCACCTCCCCTGGCGAGTCGTCTAACATAGGTACGTGTTCGTCGGCCACTAGCGCGCTGCCTGCTCACAAGAGTTCTGCAGCCATTGCGCGCTCTGCTTCTCCTGTAGACCGTGCGAGCGGAACCTTAGTGATGCATGCTGCTGCTGCTACTGGTTCTCTAACGGTGGGTCTCGCGGGTTCATCTCAGTCTCGCACAGCTCTGGCCTCGAGAGCTTCTCTCCCAAGCATGTCCTCGGCCCCCAGTGTACGTCTTCCCAGACGCATTTCTCATGGTAACTCACTCGCTGCCAGTGCTAGAACGTCACGTACAAGTAACCGTGGTAACTCTCTTCGGAAATTGGCTACCAGCGATCTAGGTGTATCCTCTACAGCTCTTCTTGAATGCTCGTCAAATAATATCATTACAACTGAGCATACGTTGGAACGTACGACACAAGGGCGACACTCTAATAAGAGGCATTAGTGTTAAGAGTTGCCCACTCTCTCGAACTACAGCATTGGTTGTAACGCGAGAGCTGGTGGTGGCGCCGTTTAATATACAGCATTTGGGCGACGCTCGTACTGAGGCCTGTGCTGCTTGTCGAATTACTAAGACATGGAATGACAAGAGCCCAACTAAGGGCGGTAGCTCGTCAGGCATGAGCGCCACGTCTGACTTCCGTATGCTGTTGGGAGGGGCAGCGCGCTGTCCTGGATCCGCTGATAATATATTCGAGGAAAGTTCTGTACAGTCGCCGTAACCTAGAACTATAAAATGTAAATATTTTTGTAGTACCACAGCCTGTCGTTTGAACGGTATACTCCTCTGGCTTGATAGTTAGAATTCGTTTTGGCTTTTGGAAGAATTGCATCCGCTAGCTTAATGTGTAGGGTTACAGCTGTCACTTCTCAGGGGCTGTGGACATTCGTTAACCTTGGTCATAGCATCAGGTAGGTTAGGCTCCTTGATTTTTATTTTGCAAGGGAACTGGTGTGCAGGTTTGAGTTTTCAGCCATCCCACTGGTGTCTGAGAATGTTTGGAACTCGATCCATATTGACGAAATGCAATGTTCAGTATTGAATTCTTGACAATTTAAATCAAGTGAAATTAGCTTTTTCTCAAACTGAGGGAGCCAGAGACGCTCATAGATGGCGCAGTTCTTAGTATCTGCTTTTACTACTAATTACTTCGCCTCGCAAGCACACGCCGCCAACCCTCTTCTCACCTCTCCATCTCTTCACAGCCCCCTCCCTCGCGCATATGCATGTGTAGCTACCACAATACAGGAAAGGGAGAGTACCTACTTTCAGAAGTGCTACTGTCATCATGAAGTTTGTGACGTTTCAGTGACTGAGTCACCAGTACCTCAGCGACCGCCAAGTTCAGCCACTGTTTATTTACTACAAATAGTTACGTCAGCACTAAGGGAACACCCTTTCGCCCAATTTCAGCCAATCAGCGACCGCCGTGACTGGCGTCAATTTCAGCCAATGGGCGACTGGCACGTCACTCTGCTGGTGTAAACCAATGAGGACGCGAGCGGCAGCTCCTTGTGCTTCAGTATATCAAAAAGGTTTTCCCGCCAATTGTTTTATCATTTACTACCTCAAATTGGAACTACTAATACTGGCCATTTACTTAATTACATGAGTAAAGGAAAATAATAGACCATAGAGTTTAAGAAGAAGATCGTATGAGTTTAAGAAGACAAAATTAGACGATTTTCGTTCACCAAGAAAACTTTACATTACAACAATTTATAAAGTATAATGTTCACATATGAAAAGCTCAATAAACTGCAACTGAACAATTTTACCAACTTTTATGTAATAAACAATTGCGACTCATCAAAATTACGTCAAGCCACTGTAGAAATATCAAAGATTCCTTGCTGCAACAGTGGTGCTTAGATCGCTATTGAATTAGTTTCAGAAATATCGGGACAATACTAGTATCAGTACTATATAATAATTCACGTCGTGTTTTTATTTATTTATAACTATATTTATATCTTTCCTGTCACGCTCTATGGGAATAAAAATTAAAATTACAAAAGGCGAAAAAAAAAAGTTGGGTACCTTGCAATCTTTTTCTTCGGTATTAGGTAGGGAAGGAATAGAACTCAGTCTGTTTGCCCTTCTGGCAAAAAGAAAATTTGAGTACCTTGGAATCGTTTTCTTCAGTATTAGTTTTAGGAAATATGAGGAAGCCCATGAGACGGTATGGGTTATGGTGAAGTGTTTATTTTTTGCTGTCATTTATAATGACGGCACGGGCCACTAGTAATATAATAATGCAACAGTGGCGTGACGCAATTGTGACGTCACAAACCTTAAAACTTAGGGGCGTATCGCATACACTCAAATTTGACACAACTATCTTCTGTAAATAAACTGTGGCGCTGCCTGGCTGTGCCTGCTGCTCGCATAACTGTTAGCTCTGCAAGTGCTTGTGACGGGTAGCCGTCAGCTGGGGGTGGCCCTGCCAACCCCCCTGTATGAAAGTACTCCTTCTTTCCTGTACTATTTACTGCTAATTAATTTATACCTTCCACTGTATCTAATAAACCTATGCAGATCTAGTTGCATTATCGTTAGTGGTGCAGTTTGGCTCTGGAGCCAGAGGTGCGACCATGGTTACCACTGCTTTTCGTAGGCTCGCTTCTTAAATATATAAAAGACGAACTGTGGCACATAGAAATAATTGGTTTAAGCAATCGTAGCGCAGCATATTGACCGCAATGTTCCTTACCGAACATTACTGCTCTATTGAGAGTTTCGTTGTATTGTTTAATGGTGACTACTAACGACAAACTTAAATTGCCTAGTTGTAGTTTGCTCTTTCATCTTCACACCTAAGTTCGTGGGTTGTAGCCAAGGAGGTTCTAATAGGGAGGAGCGCACCCTCTCTATTTACCCTACGGGAGTAAAGTAATCTTTCCCCTTCAACTGGCTGAGTGGCATATCCAATCGGAGAGCAGCATTGCCTCACACAGCCTATATAGGAAGGAGTCCTGAGCTCAAATTTTTATTGCCCTTAACCATGGACGAAATTCCGAGTGGATGGAAGTATGTAAAGGGAACTTGTATCCTGTATACCATCTTATGATGAAAGTAACAGAGTGAGCACTGGGATATAAATCTTCAGACACAATTTTCTTGCAAAAATATTGAAGAACTGCCTGTCTGTATCTTCCTTAATTATTTGTGCTGACCACTGCCACTTCAGCCACTTTAAGGACTCCAAACTCCCGCTTCGATCACGTAAAAAGCCATGTGTTTACTCGCCCAGAGTGCTTGGGCTTGCTTCTCCCATTAGAAGCTCCTTGGTTGTAGCGTAGATGTCGTTTCCGTTTAGATATGGTGCAATATGTTGTTACCCATGACTGTCGAAAAGGCTACTGGTGGCTATTGACTTGTATATATTAGTTTCCGTTATAGCCTCGCCCAGGCGCTCCTGTTATGTTGGTGCCTTCACGTTCCATCCCGGGTGGCGTCGTGGGATCTATTTTAGATTTAGACAATGTTCTTATAGAACTCATTTGAGTTCGACTCAACTTCTAAACTATATCATACAAAATTGGATCGCTGTTATGTAGTCTTTGTGTCTAATACAGCGACAAAACCCACAAAATAAAATAATGGGTTCCTCGTTCTTCTTTTCATGCTCAATGTCTCTTTGTTTTCATCTCGTAGAACAGCTAATTTGTGAGGGATAAGGGAGGCTTACACTGACCCATCAGTACTAAGAATGACCGTCGTGTGTTTATTTTTATAAATATTTATTTATGTATTTATTATATTTAGATGTTTCGTATACGCTCTTTACGAAATGGGCGAAAAACAGGCCACGTTGTAGAGTTCGGAATTACGCTGCGTTTTCATGGAAGATTTATCTATTTTCTGATACTCTTTAATAAAACAGATGGGCGAAAATTAGCACTAGTTGGAGGCTGTGGTTATCCTGTCAATCTTCATTGAAAACTGATAGGTAGAAAGTAGGCCAGATTGCAGATGATGGCAAACTAATATCTGAATGCAGTTCTTTCTTTGCTAGCGTTGATGTCCACTCAATGCAGATACATGCAGCTTCTCTAAGCCTCTCTTGCATCGTGATTCGTACTCTCTTATGAGGTTTCCTTCATCCAAATTTCAGCTGTCGTGAGCTGAAGCTGATACTCCTATCGATTGCGTAATCATCGAAGCAAATGGTAAGATAGTCTTCAGCGGTCGGCAGGCGGGTAAAGAACACAAGGATTTCTCGGTAGCAAATAATTTTCGACAGTTAGGGTTCTTTTTTCGACAGAACAACTTTTCGCTTGAGAAACAAAAAAAAAAAAAAAACTTACGAGCTATATGGCACCATCGAGTATCCTGGATACGAAACTCGGTATTTATTGGGAGCAAAAATTGCTTTTCAGCGTATTAATGAAGGAAAGCTTGGCATTGTTCAGCCTAGCATGCTTATCTGCAATGTTCCATAATTCAAGTCGGTAGTTGCAGTGCATCCTACATAAGGAAGGTTGTAAGAAAACTATGATCATTGAAGACGGGTCATCATAAATTCTTCGCTGTCATTTTTGACAGCGCGAGCATAGTATATGATAATAGTATTTCCTAATATATCGCGTGGCATAGAAATTACCAGATTATTCTAACATGACACTTTATATAGCTACGGAAGTGCAGTGTTCCCGTACAAATCTAAGCTGGCGCCCTTAGTCAATCCAATAAACTTTGGGAAATACTGACGAGAAGGTTTCAGCCAAATACCATGTATAAATATAATGTTGCTCTTTCTTTGCTGGGGAGCTGTTGTTAATAAAACAAACTCGATGCGTTCTGCTTGTTGCAGGCACTGGCACAATGCTACTACCTTCAACTCTGTATTAGTTAGTGACTTAGCGACAGCATTAGTGTTAAGTTGATATCCATGTAAATATACTCGAATAGCTAATGTTGACATTTTAGAGGTGAGCCGGATATCCGCATCAATATGCGAGTAGTATGGGGGCATCTGCGATTCCGCACACACACTATCTACATAGGCTAATGGTGCAGGTATCTGGTCTAGCGCTAGTCATCCTGATCCTTGTGGGTGGTACGGGGCGTCGCGTGGGCGTTCAGGCGGCCCCGGCCAGTTGGCCAACCCGGTGTGAGAGGAACGGGCTTTTAGCCAGAGCTTAACTTCTTCCCTGCCAATGGGGAAAAAACGTTTCATTTTATGAAAAATTTGTCAATTTTGGTTTGTAATTTGTATACTACTATTCTCGTCGACGACTGATGTGGGAACATTGAGCGAAAACTTGTATGCTCGTGTCTGCCGGGTACGAGGTGAACTCTGGCACTAACGAGACTAAACCCTAACTCGGTGTGCGATAGTCGCTTAGTTCTATTGAGTCGCGACCCAAAGTTTTGGCAGTAACAGCTGCTCTACTGGTAATGTGAGCAGCCGTTTAATGTAGAGCTGTAAAAGGAAGCTACATATTCTGTAGTTAACTAGCTAGCTGCTTGAAGCAGTTGCACAAACAATGTGCGCTTCTTTTACCGGTTGTGTGTTCAATATTCATTATTCATTCTAATTGGGCCAAAACTTTTGATGGTGACAGTAGTGTTGCATAATGTACCTGCACTTTGCTCAACTTTACTATTTAGCTGCTTATGTATACCATCTCTTCACTCCCAATCCTCTATGCTTGAATGTTGGATGAGATGGACCCTCAT
>LQNS02278078.1:95551-110550 GCA_001587735.2 Parhyale hawaiensis | reverse complement strand
CTATATGTACAATACACTTAGCATCTTTAACTTGATATGTTTATACTAGCTAAAATTATTTGGACATGTTTAATGTTAACATCAAATATCTACTTATTGGACCAAGGAGTCGGAGTCGGGAAATCTTGAGGGCCAGGAGTCGGAGTTGGAGTTGGAGTCGGAAATTCTGGAGGGCCAGGAGTCGGAGTCGTAGTCGGACCTTGAACCATCCGACTCCGCAACCCTGGCTCACAGTGCCTGCATCACTGTACCTGTACCTCACAGTACCTGACTGTACTGTAGTGCCTGCCTCACTGTACCTGTACCTCACAGTAGCTGACTGTACTGTAGTGCCTGCCTCACTGTACCTGTACCTCACAGTACCTGACTGTACTGTAATGTCTGCCTCACTGTACCTGTAGCTCACAGTACCTGACTGTACTGTAGTGTCGGCCTCACTGTACCTGTACCTCACAGTACCTGACTGTACTGTAGTGCTTGCCTCACTGTACCTGTAGCTCACAGTACCTGACTGTACTGTGTCTGCCTCACTGTACCTGTAGCTCACAGTACCTGACTGTACTGTGTCTGCCTCACTGTACCTGTAGCTCACAGTACCTGACTGTACTGTACTGTAGTGTCTGCCTCACTGTACCTGTACCTCACAGTACCTGACTGTACCTGTACCTCACAGTACCTGACTGTACCTGTACCTCACAGTACCTGACTGTACTGTAATGTCTGCCTCACTGTACCTGTACCTCACAGTACCTGACTGTACCTGTACCTCACAGTACCTGACTGTACCTGTACCTCACAGTACCTGACTGTACCTGTACCTCACAGTACCTGACTGTACTTCAAACCCAATCATACGAAGCTCGACGGAGTTAGAGGCTGTGTACATAAATTGTTGCACGAACAAATAATTGCTACGAAAAGGATCATCGTTTCAAAGCACAAGAAAAACGGCGCTACGAATTGTAGTTAGGTTTAGCCTTTAACGATAGTTTCAGAACGAAGCAAATTGCTTCATATTGCGTGTGTTGTTCGTTTCACTCCCCGTACATGTCCCATCTTCCTTCCTTTCTTAGGAACACGAGCAATGTTGTTTGCCTGGCCGTTTGGGCTTGTACTGTGCTAGTATGAATGAATAAGCAAAAAAGTGAAGTGTTTTTGCCTGCAGTGTGCGCTACGAGCTAAAGCGATGCAAAGGACCGCTGTAGTTGCAACGGAGTGAGTGATTTAGAGGCGTCTCATTTCTGGTATTTTTCTATCCTCTTTACCAGCTTTCGACAAGCAGTTAATGAAGCGGAATGTTTTCTCGCGCCAAATCTCTACTTTTTTCCTACGCTGTATGAGGAAGCTGGTCCTTATGTTAGCGAGCGTGGGGAGGTGCTAGTTGCTGCTGTTCCAAAGCATCTACCTTTGGGAGAAGAGGAGGCAGTATAGTCTACATACTAGGCTTATGGGATGTCGAACCATGGCAGTCCCAGTCGTTGGCCCACAGAAATAATAAATTACGAAATATAAAAGAAACCGTCCGACGGTGGCACTCGTCAAATAGCGACAGCCGCCGAATGGACGCCGTACTGTGCCGCCTGCGTATTGGGCACACGTGACTTACTTATGACTTTTTTGCGGATGGGGCTCCCGCAGCCATATTGCGACGACTGCCTCGTACCCCTCACCGTCTTGCATTTGATGGCCGAGTGCCCTATCTTCTCCAACGAGCGGAGGGACTGTTATCCTTACCTATATGGACTGGATGCTGACTCCATACTCCGGGGAATGCTGCCTGAGGTACCTCGCGGCCAATTTAACAGAAATGCTCTTAAGACTTTCTATATCGGGTGTGACCTTCATAAACTGTGATGAACTCATCACGATAGGTACCACCCACCAACTATGACACTATCCTCTTCTTTGCGAAGTAGGTATGCTATATATATACGTAATAGTTATTTTCTTCTCACGATAACTCTAATATAAAATGAGACATCTTCCGTGCCTTAGTGGTGCACGAGCCTGTGTTGAATCGCAGGAATAGTACGGCGCGATATAGGCAATATGCCCCTGAAACGCTAGTAAAACTTCTACTACTACTACTTGTGGGACGGTCTAGGTAATTCGAGTTCCGGTTTTCTTTTTTGTTCGCAACTTGCTGCATCCGTGCGCGGTGCCATTTCATTGCCATTTCTAGACGCATATTCTTTTCTTTTTCCTCACTTGAAACAGCTGTGCAGTGTCAGAGAGGCTCAGCAAAGAGTGTGCGTATATTATTATTATTATTATATATTAAAAACAGAGAACAGCACGTGTTGGTTCTAATGCCTGCATGGTTGGGTGTGCTGCAGGTGACGATGATCAGTAGCAGCAGCGACCCGGCCCTTAACAGCACTGCGTCGCAGCCCTCCACCACCCCTGCCACCTCCGCCACTTCCCACCACCGCACCCTGTCGCAGGTCGTCACGCCCTCCTCAGTGTCCCCCGCGTCTGCTGCGTCAAAGCGGCGATTGAAGAAGAAATCTTTTTTGGAGCGCCTCGCTGGCACTCGGAAAAGCTTTAGTATTAAGGGCTCCAAGAGCTAAGTACACACCAACGCACACTACTGTTGCGGTTGTTACATCGTGTAAATAGTGTATGGTAGCGACTCCTAAACTAGCGAACACACAGTATGCCTGCTCATATAGTCTCTTTGATGCGAGTAGTTGCGCGTGCCTCGTATAATTTCTGTTGTTCTTGGGTATTCCTTTTCATTTTTTCCACATCGACCGTCAGTTGTATCTGGTAAGTTATCTTCTTGAGTGCGCTGTATTGCACGGAACAGGTCATCAGAACTTTCTGACTAGTTACATGTCAATGGTGGTTCTTTAGGTTTCAGTGCTTGAGAGTACAATATTTTACGGAACAGTTTGCAGCAGTTTCCAGACCCATCTCATTCGTAGTTCTATCCAGATCCAGCGTTTCTGCCTTTTCATCACAATTGCAAATGTTCTGGAAGTATTGTAATGGACACAGCAGCGGTTGGAGAAGCTGACGGCTCGTTTTCTTGTACTTATAATCGAATACCTGCAATGGCACCTACTGTCGTATATTAGTGACACCTATTATTATTATTTTCGTTCCCATGTATAGCATTGTTAATTGTGTAACATAAAGTAAGATGATTTACATTGGCCCATTTAAGTTTATTTTTGTATGTCTTCGCTGGTGAAACAGCTCCCTCCTTTGGCATTCCTTTATCCCGGTGATAGCTTGGTCTGCGTGCTGCTCCGCTGGAGCTTTCCTTGTTATTGTTATATTGGTGAGCCCTTCATTGGGGCGCTGTAGTGGCGCACCTTAGCATTAGTGTTACTCTGTGCACCTGATAGCTTAAGATCCTTCCTGTAGTGTCTTTATCAATGTAGGTAGCTAACGTTCACCATTAAAATATACTAAAATCTATTTTTATCGCTTCTAAGCATTGGTGTAACAGATTTTGAATCATAGGCATTAGTCACAGAGAATGTTGCTACTTTTAGTTTTTTCACGGAACTTTTCCGTTAATTTTAAAGTTAATCATTTTACCCAGTAATATTTCTTGCTGTGAGCGCTCTGGATAATTTTTATGCTTTGCCTAATAGCTATATATTGATAGCACGCTTCGAAATGAAGGTGTACTTGTGAAACGATGAACTTGCTTCTTTATTCTTGTCAGCAATATATGATCTCAAAATATTTACTTTACTGTAAAGTGTTCCGCGACTTGGCTGGCTTAAGGTTATAGCCAGTCTCTAACTTCTGCCGACTACAAATGGAAGTAGGTAATGGAGAGGTAACGAATAGGTTCTTGTGATCCCGCTTAAGCGTCACCACACTCACGGGCACACGTAGTGTCGAGGCCACATATTTATTGGCAAGCCCAACTGGTCACTAAGATGTACAGCTTGCGTGCAGTTTCGATACGTATTGCAAATCTGTCATAGATACGTTAGCTTAAATGACGCCCGAGTTTTCCATCCTCGCGTCAAGTTGTTGGTGCGAATGAGTCCTGTAGCTCGCCACATTATTCCGGCATTAGAATACGCTGCCACCATCTTCCTGATCGACCTGTGAAGCTATGCACTTTAGAGCCATAACTTTAGTAAGGTTGGTGAGCGATTGTAAATAGAGTAGAAACACATTTAAAACATGGACTATATACCTTTTCAAATGTTGGTGCCTACACTTACTTCTGATCACAAACCAACTGTGCGTTAGTCGTCTTAAGAAATGTTCGGCACTGCGTCGCTGGGTACTTGGCGTAACGCAATATGAAGACGTTGTCTACCGAGATCGCCGGCACTTGACGGGAGGCTTACGTTATCACGTTTCTGCTTTGTACCTTCATTCTCATGTATATTGTACTTGCGCAGCTAACATGTAGGACTCGTATCGCCGTATATTTCAATGGTAAGCAGTTGATTAGCTCTGATGCAATGCTTTCTCTTATTGTTCAAATGTCCTTTTTCTTCTCTTCCCATCACTTGTCGTAGACCACCTCGTCGTCCTCTATAACCCATGAAGGTTGGGAGCAGAAGATGAACCGCTCGCTTCAGTGTTGCATTAGTCGGCCCTCTGAATATTCAATGGATGAGCACAGCTACGAACCCGCTAGGTTGCGTTAGCAAAGCTAGGCGTTCAGCGTATCTTGCTTTACCTTCCCACTTTGCTTCTTTCTGATTTAATATTTTCAATGGCGGTCTGTTCTGCTCCTCTCTATTTTTTCTTTCCAGGTTGCCTGTTCCCCCCTATGTGTAGAAGTCCTTCACTGATATGTTCCCAGTCTTGCCTAATGTACCGTACTGCATGTCACTTCTCTTCTCTGGGTCACCGTTGTTGGTTTTAGGGAGTTTTGAACATTGACTTCACCTAACTAGGGTTCCTTACGTTGCCCCCGCGCCGCAGATTGGGTTCTCGATTCTTCCGTTTTTTCCTTAGCGCTGCGTGTCGTTTTGTTGCTGCTTCCTTTGCGTGTTTCCTCCTCTTTATCTTCTTTGAACGAGTTACTGTTGTTTGGTGAGATCAGCCGAGTACCTACCGTATGTCAGGGCTGGGGTTCGTCATTTTCCTACGAGTCGCTCCTCTTGCATCACTCTTTTTCTTAGTAACTGCTGCAGCTTTGGTCTCTCTATAATTCTAAAAAAAAAGTCACCGTAATTTATATATCTATACAGGCCAAATCAGATCAAGCGGTCTTACATTGTATGGGAACTTAGCAAAAATTAAGTTCACTATTTTCAATGGCCCTTTTGTACTCCTGAACGAACGCATAAACACGCATTGCGTGGTTTTGTCGCATCTGTACATATTGACAGGTCAGTGGGAGCTACACCATTGTGCATTTTTTTTTAACGCCCTCATGTTTAACTCGGAGAAAGGGTAACAATATATTGTTCCCCTTGTTACCTTGCTGAGTGTTAATTTAGGTTAGTGGGAGGCAATACAATATATATACGCGTCATTTTGCTACTAAGGGGAAAGAGCATGGCTCTCAGTCGCCTCTGATGCTCATTCCGAGGGCGACTTGCGCGGTACACGTAAATACCTATAGAGTTGGCTGATACGTCGCAGTACCGTCAGTGAAAAGGCTGCACTCCATACTTCACGAATATATGTCCATATGCACTACGATTTTGCTCACTGTATAGCTCCTTGGAAATCCATTCGTAACATTCAATTTGTCTCAGGGAGCAACCATGGACTTCCACCTGTAGCGTAATAGGAAGGAGAGAGGGGATTATATGATGCAAATACTTACGATTCGCGAGGGTCGTCCACCGTGCGTGGCATGGGGCAACAGCCGGACTGTGGAAGCAGAGGAGGGGGAAGTCATCAGCATGAAGTAACGCAACTACTTTGCCCACAGTAACGGTAGATTCTCTCGGCTTCACTGGGACTAGCTGTCTGTAGCATCTACGTAGTGCAGTGCTAGGAAAGACAGCCTATCTCCTAGCATACTATTACCTGAATGTTTCAGAATAATCTCACCCGTTGCTTTATTTAAGCGAGAAATTATTATGTAGAGACCAGCCTCGATAGATAACTGGACTTCGATTGACCACCTGTCCATATTGCGTGATGTGACCTACTAGTAGGCTGCTACACTCATCTCCTTACGTCCTGGCATACCGCCTCGTCTGTACGGCAGTGTTCCAATTCTAACGCTATCGTGATGTGTTTGTAAGCTTCGGAGAAGGTAATTTTTTGCACAAGTTTTCCCCATTTAATTTTATCCTCTGTGGTTTACATGAAATGTATCTGAACGTTTGGCATAGATTGTGATATTAGTGATTCACATACTTAAATAGTATAATATATATAGGAAACTATTTATAATGTGGACTTGACTTCATCTTATAACTTGGCTGCGCTGGTAGCGAGTGCTAACTATACGAACCTGGCATGAGCTGCAGCTGTCGCCTCGGTCATACGGGCTAGTGTGAATCTGTATATATTTCAATGCTTAGCTTTCAGTAACAGTGAACTGATACAATTTCAGTCCTTTGTACTCTATTTTGGGACGATTGTGTAGTGTAAATTTAAGATATACTGAAGTTCAGATTTGTATTATCTTCCTATATCTGCTTCAGCTATTATATATGAACAAGGTATTGCGCCGGAAGTCTCGACAGTATTTACGCGTCTAACGCTAGTTTTTCTCTTACCAGATACGTACCTCTCGACAGTAACATATTTTAGTTGCAACGGTTTCCTTAATTTAATTTTGTTTATTAGACGTCATCGATGTTAATAAAGTAATGATATGACCAGAGCAACAAGCCTGACATTTTGTTCAGCGTTTTGTTATTTTATCACGCAGTTTCCTCCAATATTAGGTTCTGTTTCTGCTATTTTCGTATTGTATCATTTCTAATGCTTTTAATTCCGCAGACCGGCGAGCTCTGGAAATGTTTTTCCTAGTCATGGCTGACATTTTGGGTTTCCTTTTCATACAAGCTACACCAACTTCTTTTCTCTAGTGTTCCGAGTAAATTTCGTAGTAGTGAACAGTGCGCGCGGGAGCTACTGTCGCATCAGTTCAACTTTTGGTCATGTATGTATGCATATGGAATATATACATTTAGCTTGCTAGCGTTAACCTTCAAAGCTGAAAAAAGTCCATTAGGACTCTTACCTTAGTGCTATTCTTATCACAGCTTAGTTGAGCCCTAAATAGCTCTATCGGATGTACGATTGACAGTCGAGGCACCGGGGTGCATACGATCCCTAATTTCGTACACCGTTGTACGTTATCAAAATCGAAGCGCTAGGCAGGCGTAATGCCAGCGGCGTTACAACTTCTTATTCACTTCACTGTTCCCAATATAGAATGCTGATAGCACTTTTGGCGTGCTGCATTGCTTCAATTATGAAGTGTGACTATCATCCGCCTGATTTTGTTACCTCGATACTTGTCACTGTCTTACTTCCTCGTAAGCCTCATGCACAAGAGACCGAGCCCATACCGTCGTAGAAGAATAAACAACCCATAGTTGGTGCCACGAGAATTCGCGTAGCAGCCTTTTCAGTCCTAATTGCTGTTCGGTATTTTCGCCCTCCAGTGAGGCGTGACAGTATTTCTTATATTATGCGAATTAAAATATTTCTAATAGAAATCGAAGTAACTGTTATTGTTCACCATTTGGTCGGTCTTTTGAGTAGGTTTTGTGTTGTTAGGTAGAGAAAGATACTTGTACTGATTTTATATGATTTGCGAAAATTAAATTTTATTACCAATTGCTGAACCACTTTTGTGAAGTGCGATCAGAGCAATAAATGATATCACACTTGAAAATTGTTTTGGAAACTACCTGAGCTCACCTTGGCTGTGATTGGTACATTGCCTGATCTGTTCCATAATCGGTGCGTCCTCTGCAGTGCACCAGCTGAGCTCCTCTCTTCTCTAATCAAATCATCGCCTACTGTAATGGGAGACTTCAACCTCCTCCAAATTGATTAGACCTCCCAGGGAGCATAGGATGGGCCATAGGGTTAGTTTAGGTTCGCCCATCCTATGTTATGGGGTCCGGCAACCCCAGGGGGCCCGTGTAGGTTACCTCAGCCATTAGCTAGGCTTGCGCGGCCGCGAATTTTTTTTTCCTGAACCTTTTAGCAAGTACAGTCTCAAGGCAGCCAATGGCATGGCAGGTCACAGGCCATAGTGGGAGGGGCGAAGGGTGATGCTCAGTGATGGTGTTGCACTCTGATGCATACTCTGAAAACACTATGTAAATNTTTTGTGTTGTTAGGTAGAGAGAGATACTTGTACTGATTTTATATGATTTGCGAAAATTAAATTTTATTACCAATTGCTGAACCACTTTTGTGAAGTGCGATCAGAGCAATAAATGATATCACACTTGAAAATTGTTTTGGAAACCGCCTGAGCTCACCTTGGCTGTGATTGGTACATCGCCTGATCTGTTCCATAATCAGTGCGTCCTCTGCAGTGCACCAGCTGAGCTCCTCTCTTCTCGAATCAAATCATCGCCTACTGTAATGGGAGACTTCAACCTCCTCCAAATTGATTAGACCTCCCAGGGGGCATAGGATGGGCCATAGGGTTAGTTTAGGTTCGCCCATTCTATGTTATGGGGTCCGGCATCCCCAGTGGGCCCATGTAGGTTACCTCAGCCATTAGCTAGGCTTGCGGGACGTCTGTCTCGGCCCCAATGGTCCCTAGTGCCTTTCCCGCAGATGTTGCCGCTTGCGGCAGTTCCTGCTGACGAGGTTAGTTTTGTCAAGTTAGGTATGTTCTCTAATTTTCCTTTTTTGTCCCGTGAGGTGGGCCGCCGATCGAGGTGACACTTTTTCTGCGGGGCTCTTACCCTCGCCCGTGCGGAGGGGCCGTCCGCACGGGCGCTTCTGTCTTCTTCTCTTGCCACCTGAGCACAACGTTGTGGCTACGGCTGTAAGCAGAGTAAATCATCTTGAATCGCTATTGACCGTCTTAGCTTCAGAAATAGCAGGACAATACCGATATAATAATTCGGGAGGTGGGCCGCTGAAAGAGGTGGCGGACCTATCCCCTCTAGACGTCTACCCCTTGTTTTTAGTTTCCTTCCCCTCCGCATTGTGGCTGAGCGAAAGCGTTCAGCTTTGCCCGGGTGTAGAAGATGCACAACTTACACCTAATTCCTGTCAGTGGCGGACTGACCACTTACAGACTGACACCTACCGGGAGAAAACCGATACAAATATCATTGATAATTTCAAACGAGCCGTACTTCGCGCCCTAGTGGGGCACAAGCCTGTGTTAAACCACAGGAATAGTTCGGCACGATATAGACATTGTGACCCTGATGCGCTGGAGAAATTTTGTACTACTACTGTAATATCGCTCTGCTCGGAAACGGAGACTTAACTTTCTGACTACAACTTTAACTTACTAACCAAATTGATTAGAGAACATCGTGCAGTCCACCGAGTCCAGCCCAGGCAGTAAACTGCTCGAACTTCTTAGCCACAATCACCTGACCCAGCACGTAAATAAACCCACGAGATAAATAATATTCTAGATCTGGTAATCTCCGCACCTGATTGTGAAACTGTCAACCTCGTCATATTGGATCGGCTCTGAGATCATAACCTGCTTGAATTTACTCTCAAAATTGGCATCGCTCTCACAACTAAAGCTCACACTCAAGCTACCAGATTATCTTGACGACGAGCATCCCAAGTGCTGCCGAACGACACATCCAAAATAAACGAGTTCACATCAGCAATGATCCCCTCTAGATGAATCAGACCGTGAAACACTGCATTGCCAGACGAAAAGCGAGTTACCAAGCCTGGAAACGTAATCCAAGTGAAGGGAAACAGGTACTGTACTGTCACATAATGGCATGTCGGGAAGTGAAGAGACAAGTCTGGATTACGAAACGGAAAAAAAAAGTTTACGTAGCTGCTATGGCAAAACGCAACCCAAAGGCATTCTATAAATATGCAAATGAATAAAGACTCAATAAAGAAAACCCCTGTCAGTGAAATCACCTATGACCCCAAGAAACGAAGGTACTATCCTGAACGAATATTTCACTTCGGTATTTATCGTGGAAAATGTTACGAATATTCCGGAATCAGCAACGATGCTCGTAGTTCTCTTAGACTGAGCACGAAATGTAAGGCTATGACGAAGTCCCCCATCAGCGGTTAATGAAAAATTCGGAAGGCCATGGGATCTAGCGCGACTATTCACGCTGGATTCAGGCATGGCATGGCTCACTGGTCAGCAGCAGCGAGTGATGCTACAGCCTAAAATGCGAGACGAGAGACTGGATGCCTGTTTCATCTGGGGTTCCACAAAGTAGCGTGCTTCGCCCACTTCTGCCCTAATTTATACCATCAGTGATCTTGATCTTAATGGCAGCAGTAAAATCAACATTTATGCGGATGATAACCATGTTATCCTGCCAGGAAAAAAGTTGAACTCAAACAAGACCTTCACCACCTAAGGAGAGGAGCACAACTAGGCAGATGAGCTCTAATGTCTACAAGTGTTAAGTTATGCACGCAGTGCCGGAGAACCCCTCAACCCGATGGAAAATGAACGAGACAAAATTAGCAGCCGTCACCCAACAACGTGACTTAAGAATAACTATTACAAAGTACAAACCAACTACAACAGCAAGTTGAGAAAGTATAAAAATGGCAAGCAGAGTACTGGGAGATTCATTACCGGGAATTTCGAATTAAAGTCCAAGGACATCATTAATCCCTGCTACAACGCACTCGTGCACGTCAATTTAGAATAAGTTGTTCAGTTCCGGTCGCCACATCAGTGCACAGATATCGATAACATGGAAAGAATCCAATGCAGAGCAAGAAAACCGATACGTCAGCTACGACAAAGCGATAAGAGTGCCGCCTAAAAGAACTGGACCCGATCTCTCTCGGGCAAAGGTGACTCAGGGGGAAACTAATAGAAATATTCAAGTATCAGAATGGCTTCAACGACGTACCTACAACGGGATTTTTTGAGAGACGTTAATGACCGCCTGCGAAACAACGAAGAACTACCTTAATGCAGTAGTTAATAGTGATCATAGCTATAAACGCCTCCTCCAGGAGTCACAAACTCTTAACGGCCAAAGCTTCATAGGTCACCTTCATCCATAATCTTTTCTCCCCCCCCCCTCAATTAACTCCAAGCTCTGCAGATCAGCAGCTCTAAAACGTGCTTGCAAAATAGTCTTTTTGGCTGTTCTTTTTCTCAAGAAATCCAGATGACACCGATTCAATGGTAATAGCTCATCGACCGCCGGGGCGTAAGTCCCGGCGGCTTTCTGGGAAAGGGCCTGTTGGTCCGTCTACAGCCGGCTATCTAATGCACCGACTGAGCTTCACCTGGGCTCATGAGTATGGCAGTTAGTGCACAACCTGAGCTCCTCCCATTCAATCAAGCATTTTTTTTTTATTCTTCAAAGAAGTGTGTACACACTTTTAAAATTACAGTTGATGGCAGTTCACCTCGTCAATTCCGAAAACATATCAGCAATGTTACAAACAAGAAAAGTAGGTTGCTACCCGGGAAATGACCTGGAGCATATCTTCCGAATGTCTTGATTCAAGGTAAATGTTGCCAGTAGACCTTGCTCCGCGACTTAGCTCTCCGCAATCACAGCAGCTGCAACGTTTTAGGAAACTTTGGAATGAAAAAAAAAAAAAGAAATATATTCCACCTCATAAAATTTACTTAGAAACGAGGTGAAAAAAAACACAAGTACCTCTACTTAGCTCTAAAGTGACTGATGGCGAACTTTCCCTAATAGATTAGATTAGTAATGAGGTTTGCTAGCGCAGCGATTCTAAAGCCCGGTGCGCACGTAACAACTTTTGTTGCCGCTAGCAGCCTAGATCCAACTCGACTAATTCGACTGCATAGTCGTGGCCGTGACTTCAGCATGACGTCTATGGACAACGTGCACTAAAAAATTCTTGCAAATTCAAACTTCGCGAACCTAACTATTATTAATTAGGAGCGATAGTTGAAAGTTCACCGTTGCCACTTGCTATAGTGTAAAAACTGCAGTAGCGACTGAGATTTCCGATAATTTTTTATATAGTTAAATTCTGCATAAGCTGAAGCTGAGCCGCAGGCACATATGCGGATTAGTTAACCCTATTTCCGCCAGGCTTGAAGCGCTTCCACTTCACTGGGCTAGCAAGGAAATTGACGGGACCTTTTGTTTCTTTACAAGCTAGGCTGTCTTACATCATTTGAGCCGAGAGCTCCATCAGTGACACAGAAAAATTATTCACCCAGGTAATAAAGTAAAAAATATTTTTAAGTACGTGGCTCACTACGAATTAATCTAAATTATATACGAAAAAAGTAAGAGGAGCTACGTGCACAAGGCAGTGATGGTAGTGATGCGCTGCATGGTGAGAGAGAGCGCGCGAGGTGCATCACGTGACCCCAAGCGCCGCCCACTCGCTCCTCTCTCGACTGCAGCAGTCAGCTGAGCTACACCGATCGCGCAAGCGGCGCCAATTTCGTATATACTCACACGAGATGTTGGCACCAATCTTATTTCTTCGCAATGACGCCTCGCATCACAAATGGACTCCACTTCACGAGCAAAAACCTCATCCACTTATATGAGTAAATACAGCGGCTAGGAACTACAGCTTTGTTACTGAGATCACTTGGCTACACAAACGAAAATGTTATCCACTTTTATGAGTAAATACAAGCAATGAAAAATTAATCAAGAGGGCTAGAGACTTCAGTCATGTAACTGAGAACATTTTACTTGACAAACAGAATCTCATCCACTTTTATGGGTAAATACAACCATTGAAAAATGAATCCAGCGATTGAGAAACTGCAGCTATGTTACTGAGAGCATTTCACTTCTCGAACGAACACAGGAGGCTATCTACTTTTATGCACAAATAAAATAATAAAAAAATTAATATCGCTGTCTATAAATTACAGCTACGTTACTGAGTATACGTTCTCTTCACTGATGAAAACGTAATCCATTTTTATGCAGAAATAAAAAAAGGCTGAAAAATCAATGTATACAGCTGTCGATAACTCACAGCCATGTCACTGAGCACATGTCAGACATAAATACACTGTATGCTGTTTGCAGACCCCGTCGCCACACTTGGAGCACCTCATTTTTACTACACCAAGTGCAGCTTTCTTGTGGCGTTGTTCTGCCAGGTCGTTCAGTTCATCTGCGTTAGACATGCATCTGGCACACCTCTTTGTGGCACTTGCACTCGCTCCCGTTGCATTGATGGCCGTTGCTGTTCTATTGGCTGATGCTTCATTGCTGCCTGTAGCTTCTTGCTCAAAGTTCAGCTGATTCTGAATTTTCTGTTTGGTGCTCAAAGTCAGAAACTTCTGAGGTCTGCGAGCGATTTGTGGTTGAACGAGGCTCTTTGCTAGCTCATGAGCAAATGTAAAGCTGCTTGTTTCTGCAGGATTTTTGCTATTGTTGAGAGAGCCCACAGTGTCTGAGCATTGACTCTAGCTGCGTCTAGTAGATACGAGAATGCTATCATAGTCCAACGGTGAGACTTGGTGTTTACTTCAAAATAGTTGTTTTCATTCAATGCATCATCAATGGACTGAATTGGGCTCTTTTTGGGCGGTCGGTGAGGGAATGGCTGATTGGAAGCAGCCTCGCTCTCAAGAACATGTGCTTCATCAGGCACCCGATCAGCTGGTGCCGGTGCACTGGCGGATGTAACGCTTTGAAGCACACCAGAAAAGTCCGTTCGCGCTTCACTATCAACCATAATAGGGAGCGGATCGTGTTCTGATGCTTCAGTGGCTTCTGCTGAATGTAACTGCACAAAATTTACCGTTAGTTCATAATCACTTTCATCGCTTTCAACAAGTAACCGAAGTATTTCATCCTCTTTCAGTAGACGACGTCGCGCCATATTAGAAAGACGCACCGCTGGCAACCACTGGGCACTCAGGGAGCTAAGAAAGCGAGCACCACACAGGACAACTGATCAATGTGTACTGGAGGCGGGACTGAATGCCGCAGCGGTCGCCTCACAAAATGATGCACATCGCGATTTTCACTCACTTTCAGTTTATAAAACATCCATTTATAGAAATATTTCTACGATAATCTGACATATTTTTATCAGTAATGCCGCTGCAAGACTAGTTGGAGGAATACCTCAGGGCTCGTAGTTTTGTAGTGGTAAGTTCATAGGATATGAAGCCGTGAAGTGACCGACGGAAGAAAAGTTGTTACTTGGGCACCGGGCTTAAGCCACACGGTGCTGAAGATCAAATATTTTGTATCAGTATTTTTACCGGAAGGTGTTGAGTGACGGCGAACTCGCAAAACTGTGAGTTTTGCGGCACAAATTTTTGTCAGGTGCATCACTTCCAACAGGAAGTGAGGCGCAGAGCTTTTCTAACCCTAGTCGGCTCGGCTGAACGAATTCGCTCAGCTTTGCGGCACACAGGGCAAGAGACAAAAAGAGAAGTAGACAGAAGAAAGAAGCAGCCGTGCGAAGGGTCCCTTTTGTCGCCCTACACAGAAGCAGATAGGAGTCCCACTGGATGAGTTGCTAACCACCATTCGGCGGCCCACCTTGCGGAACAGAAGGGGAAGTATAGAGAACCTACCTAACTCTACAAAACTAACTTTCTCAGCAGGAACTGCGGCCAGATGCTACATCCCCTGTGGAGAAGGCACACGGGTCGTTGCATAAGAACCTTCCGTCGATGGTACCATAGCTCTTAAAGGTCAGTGGTTGACTGCAGCCACTTACACTGGAGCCACTTGGCCGATATCTGCAGCACGACCCAATGCGAGTTGCACAGCAGGGAGTGCATTCAAGTTGACTTTACCTTCAACTCCACATTTTTTTTTTTAGATTAGATTAGATAGGCGGCAGTAGACGAACCAAGAGGCCCATTCCCAAAGAGACACCGGGACTAACACCCCGGCTTCTTTGAGCTATTACCATTATGTTAGTAGGATATAGAGGATTGGGAAACGAGAGGGGAAAAA
>LQNS02278076.1:36404031-36427300 GCA_001587735.2 Parhyale hawaiensis | reverse complement strand
TTATTCAGTCTTATTTTGTCCAGTTCCTCTAGAATTTTACATCATGATGAAATGCTAACTCTTCCAGAGAGGTAATCCATTTATTGGTCTAGAAGCTGGGCCCGTCTGCTACATAAACGATCTTTGCGTTGCAACAATTGACCGTCTATTTTCAAAGTAAAATTCACTGTTCTGTTGTAAACTTATCCATACCAAAAATCTCCAAAGATTATATTTTTTTAATTCTGAAAAGAGTAATAGAAATATATTAACAGAAAAAAAGTTATTTAATTTTAAAACGTAAAGTGACTTATGGGCCACCTTGTATATTGCTTCGAGCAATAGGGGAAATTATTTTTGTCCGTTGATAAGTTAAGCATACACTTGATTAGAGAGTAGTTGTGACTTGTGAACTCTGTCAAATACAGCCCTAGAATGGAGAAAGCCCAGGTACATTGAAGAGCCACTGTCGTTGAAATGAGCTATGACTTATTTGAGTGTAAAAATAGCCATTTTCGTTTCATGTTGGGCTTTGAAGCCAAATTTGTTTTCCACAGTCGTCATGTATGATTGCATTCGTTTCTCATTCTCAAGCAGTATTTCGACCACGTTAATTACTGCTATAGAGCAATCAATTTTCTTGTCAGTGTCACATTTGCTTTTTTTTTTTACAATTTGTGATATTGTAACTTTCAAGTCACTTGGGAGGGACCCAAAGTAAAGCATCTAGTGAGAAAAATTGCAAAGAGCGTTACTAGCTTAGGGTGAAGGCATATTTTTCCTGTGCTTTACTAACTTACTGCACCCGTGTGCATTTAGTGTAAAAACCCCACCTCGTGTCCATTGCGTTTTCGCTTGCCATTGTCGGGAAAAACATAGACCTAAACTTCCAATATAGTGTCAGCTAGTAGTAGCAACTGCCAGCATAGTGACAGCTAGTAGCAGCAACTGCCAGCATAGTGTCAGCTAGTAGCAGCAACTGCCAGCATAGTGTCAGCTAGTAGCAGCAACTGCCAGCATAGTGTCAGCTAGTAGCAGCAACTGCCAGCATAGTGTCAGCTAGTAGTAGCAACTGCCAGCATAGTGTCAGCTAGTAGTAGCAAGTGCCAGCATAGTGTCAGCTAGTAGCAGCAACTGCCAGCATAGTGTCAGCTAGTAGCAGCAACTGCCAGCATAGTGTCAGCTAGTAGCAGCAACTGCCAGCATAGTGTCAGCTAGTCGCAGCAACTGCCAGCATAGTGTCAGCTAGTAGTAGGAACTGCCAGCATAGTGTCAGCTAGTAGCAGCAACTGCCAGCATAGTGTCAGCTAGTAGCAGTAACTGCCAGCATAGTGTCAGCTAGTAGTAGCAACTGCCAGCATAGTGTCAGCTAGTAGCAGCCACTGCCAGCATAGTGTCAGCTAGTAGTAGCAACTGCCAGCATAGTGTCAGCTAGTAGTAGCAACTGCCAGCATAGTGTCAGCTAGTAGTAGCAAGTAGCAACTGCCAACATGGTGTCAGCTAGTAGTAGCAAGTAGCAACTGCCAACTTAGTGTCAGCTAGTAGTAGCAACTGCCAGCATAGTGTCAGCTAGTAGCAGCAACTGCCAGCATAGTGTCAGCTAGTAGTAGCAACTGCTAACATAGTGTCAGCTAGTAGCAGCAACTGCCAGCATAGTGTCAGCTAGTAGTAGCAAGTAGCAACTGCCAACATGGTGTCAGCTAGTAGTAGCAACTGCCAGCATAGTGTCAGCTAGTAGTAGCAAGTAGCAACTGCCAACTTAGTGTCAGCTTGTAGTAGCAACTGCCAGCATAGTGTCAGCTAGTAGTAGCAACTGCTAACAAAGTGTCAGCTGGTAGCATCAACTGCCAACATAATGTCAGCTAGTAGCAGCAACTGCTAACAAAGTGTCAGCTAGTAGCAGCAACTGCTAACATAGTGTCAGCGAGTAGTAGCATGTAAGAATGATCTGTGATGCAGCCCACAATTCCCAGGTTGAGCGATGCAATTACTTCCTGAACCAAATGGTTGCTCTGTGCCGTGCCGGGGAGCCTGTGGACGGCAGACTGGTGAGCTTCCTCCTTCACGACCCCATTCCTGACGGCGGCCAGTGGGACATGGTTGTCAATCTCATACTCAAGTGAGGCACTTGCAGGGGCTGTGACCCTTAGCTATTATTTACAGCCCTGTGTAAGCAGTAATGTGGTTGTATTGGGAGTGGCTGGGGTGTGTCTCTACTTGAGTTTACCTGGGTAATGGTGTTTGGCGTAGCAAGTGTGTCTGTCCTGATGCACTATTTTCTGCCTTTGGTGTGTCACCCTTGAGCTCATTTAGGATTAGTTGGAAATAAACTACAGCTTATGCGTCTGACAGTATTTTTCCGTGTATCTATCCAGATGAATGTGCATGCCGTACTGGGCTGTGTTTGTCCGGACCAACTCTAGGTAGCTACAGCTCCACGTTCTCGTGCCAGCTTACGTCTGTGTAGCTCTGAGCTAGGAAGTTTGGTCTGAGACTCTGCAGTAGTATTGCTAGCTGTTGAATTTAATCATCCACCTGATTTGAAGGCGAGCTCGTACGTAAGTCATTAGGAACTAAACTGAAAAGTAAACTACAATACTCTCAAAGTTCGTCATTGCGGATTAAAAGATATATAATTCCTTGTGACGGTCGCATGAGTCCTCTGACTTATCGCCTACCATTTTGTCAGATATTTTGGTAGACACACAGTTGTGTTTATTTTCAAAGATTCAAGAAAACTTTCTTACAATTTGCTGAAACAACACACTGAAAATATATACTATCGTGTCTACTGTCTACGTAGCTACCGGTACCTGCCATGTAATGCTAATAAGGGTTAGTTTAGTGATCTGATAGTGTTGTGGTACTATGGGTGATTTTTTTTATTGTTGCTTGTGAGTCAATCATTATACTTCTCCTGTGCAGTGTAAATGGCCTTTCTTATGTTTATGACGTTTAGATGGAGTACTGTGGTGCCATTGTATTCCAATTTATTCAGGTATCCTGGAATTGGTTCATACATGAAATTTTGAACCGCGAAACTGGGATGTCTGTTATCTACTGAAACAAAAATGCTCACATCACGCTAGAGGTGAATCGAGTGACAGAAATTTGCTCTTGTTACAAGTACTTGCATTTTTTCATCTACTTTGCCTATGCGCGTTGATCCTGTGTGAGAACACCCACGTGCATGGGGTCCACGGGTTTCGCCGCTAAATACTATAATGCCCCATCCATTCCCCTTTTGAAGCTTCCATTGCGTTGTCTAAGAGGCTTGCTTAAACAAATGCCTGTAATAATTGTGCATGTCATCTAATTATTCTCGGGTCCCTGTGGATTATTCTCGGGGCCCTGTGTTTAATTTCCTTTTGACGAATTCCGCATTTCCTGCTGACGAGGTTAGTTTGTGTCGAATTAGGGAGGTTCTCGACACTTCCCCATCTGTCCCGTGAGGTGGGCCGCCGAATGGTGGTAAGCCACACATCCCATGGGACAGTTGGGACTCCTACCTGCTCCGGTGTGGGGAGGGGAATTGACTGATGCAACCCACCACACGGTTGTTTCTTTCTTCTGTTTTCTCCTCTTCTTGTTTCGTCTTTTGGGGATGCTTTGCGCCTTTTTTCCCTCGCCAGTAGTAGCGCACTCGGCCGCCTGAGACTTTCTGGCAGGAATACCGAGATAAAATATATCTGTACTGATACGACGTGACAAACCAAGTCTCACTGTTTGAATCACGTCGTATGGCGAGGGTGCGGTGGTAAAACCAGGAATATAATAATATTCTTGGATGAATTTCATAAGTTACACCTAAATTTCGAGTCCGCTATCACATTTACTTGTGGGTATCCCGATTAACTAACATATGTATATCTTATTTCCTTAATATTTAGCACCCCGTTTGTCATCATTACCTTCTGGGTTTATTGTCTATCATTGCTGTCAGTAGTATGCTGGTGACTTTCGAGAGCAAGAAATACGTTTCTCAATTGTATACTTCGTGATGTACATTCAGCAAATCTATTCGATGATTTTTTTCCATCTGTTGCAACTGCCGTGAGTAGGTACCCTCTTCTGGAACCTTCCTGAGCCATCCGGTATTTTTCCCTCCGTGCTTCTTACGTAGATTGTAGATGATGACTGCTTCTTGAGGTATGTCGTTGTGTTTGTGCCTGACCACAGTGCTGGAGTGTAGCAATACCATCATGGTTGAGCTCTCGTGCTTAAAAAATAATAATTCAAGAATATCCTGTCTTTGTTCCTCTCTTAGTGCTTCTTGTCACTGGCTAGGGGGATCAGATACTGACAACCTATACTACTGATTAAATTGATTACACTTGTGTTTCAGGTATGGTGTGATGCCGAAGAAATGCTTCCCTGAATCTCACAGCTCTGAGAGCACTGGACGTTTGAACAGAGTCTTGCAGAGTAAGGTATATCCCATACGATATTACAGTTGATAGGTGCGTTAACGGAGTACCCAGGGGACAAAGTTGTCTTCTGATGTAGAGTGTTTGGTTAGAGCAATGAGTTGAAATAATAAAAATACAGGTAAGACGAGTAGTATGCACGCACATCAGACCATCCCTGAACAGCCAACTAAGCTCACTCAACAGATAGTTTTCTGTGCCTGAATATGATATGAAATGTGTGACTGTTCCACTAAGTAATTTTTTTTTTGTTTCAGAATGGATGTAAGTGGTGGGAAATTCACCTAAAAAATAATTGTTCTTAAAAAATAATTGTTCGTATTAATGTATGCTTTAAGCATGGTAATCAGAGAATTTTCGCGACGATTTAGCTACTATGTAGCTAGCATAACTTGTGGCGAGCTGTTAATGTGATATTCATTTTTGAGCGAATCACTTCCTCAGTCTTGATACCTTTAATTAGCTACCAGCCCCTTCAAGCTTAACCCTGTTCGGTTTGTAGATGTGTTTCCACTATTAATGTTTGACTACGAAAATTTTGCATAGTTCAAGGAAGATTGAAGTGGGAGTAGTGGAACTTTCTCTGTTTTTCGAGATAGACATGAAGTATGAAACGTAAATATATCTTGGTCTGTATTACAGTGTTCAAGCTTTATATTATATATATGTGTTTGTTTTCTCCTTACAGTTACGCGAGTACACGCTGGAGATACGTGCCCTGCTGGCAGCTCCTGATGTGTCGGACGACTCGGTCCGAGCGCTGCTGCAGAGACAAATGCAGGAGGTGTACAGGTAACGAGCTACTGTCTGGGCAAATATGGTTAGTTGGGATAATGCTGATATATTGTTATAGTCTGACCAATTTATGAAGGCGGTTTGGGCGTGGTGAAATTCCTCTACGGCGTTGCCAATTCTATTGGCATTTCTTATAGCCCCGCCCAGTACTGCGTCTAGAGCCAGGCACTACCGATTTAAGAGGATTNCCTTCCACTTTCATACTCCTACTGATCTTACTGTTGTCTGTTCTTCCTCTTCTTTCCCGACTTGCTGTTCCCATGCGCGTTGGTCCTGTGTGGGAACACCTTCGTGCATGGGTTCCCCGTTTTTCTGTCGACATACTACCGGTATATGTCCCTTCCTTTTCCTCTCTTAGAAGAGCTTAGTACTTATTTAGGGAGGCTTACATCTTCTTATAATACCTAATACCTATCAGATACTGACAACCTATACTATTGGTTAAATTGATTAGACTTGTGTTTCAGGTATGGTGTGATGCCGAAGAAATGCTTCCCTGAATCTCACAGCTCTGAGAGCACTGGACGTTTGAACAGAGTCTTGCAGAGTAAGGTATATCCCATGCGATATTACAGTTGATAGGTGTGTTAACGGAGTACCCAGGGGACAAAGTTGTCTTCTGATGTAGAGTATTTGGGGAGAGCAATGAGTTGAAATAATAAAAATACAGGTAAGACGAGTAGTATGCACGCACATCAGACCAACCCTGAACAGCCAACTAAGCTTACTCAACAGATAGTTTTCTGTGCCTGAATGTGATATGAAATGTGTGACTGTTCCACTAAGTAATTTTTTTTTGTTTTAGAATGAATGTAAATGGTGGGAAATTCAACTAAAAAATAATTGTTCCTAAAAAATAATTGTTCGTATTAATGTATGCGCTAAGCATGGTAATCAGAAAATTTTCGCGATGACTTAGCTACTATGTAGCTAGCATAACTTGTGGCGAGCTGTTAATGCGATATTCATTTGTGAGCGAATCACTTCCTCAGTCTTGATACCTTTAATTAGCTACCAGCCCCTTCAAGCTTAATCCTGTTCTGTTTGTAGATGTGTTTCCACCATTAATGTTTGACGACGAAAATTTTGCACAGTTCAAGGAAGATTGAAGTGGGAGTAGTGGAACTTCCTCTGTTTTTCTAGATAGACATGAAGAATGAAACGCAAATATATCTTGGTCTGTATTACAGTGTTCAAGCTTTATATTATATGTATGTGTGTGTTTTCTCCTTACAGTTACGCGAGTACACGCTGGAGATACGTGCCCTGCTGGCAGCTCCAGATGTGTCGGACGACTCGGTCCGAGCGCTGCTGCAGAGACAAATGCAGGAGGTGTACAGGTAATGAGCTACTTCATCATGGGTTTAGCTGAGGGGCTGTTTGGACAAATATGGTTAGTTGGGATAATGCTAAAAATATTGTTATAGTCTGACGAATTTATGAAGGCGGTTTGAGCGTGGTCAAATTCCTCTACGTACTTCGTTGCCAATTCTACTGGCATTGCTTATAGCCCCGCCCAGTACCTGCGTCTAGAGCCAGGCACTACCGATTTAAGAGGATTGTACTGGCGGAAACTAATGAAGCGCGAATTATTGTGAAACGTTTTTGAGTACTAAATACCAATCTGCATGGATAAGTATAAGTAAGTATGCAGCCTGGTGAACTTTAATGAGGTATACAGTTATGTTAGAAATAGAAAGTCTAAAGGGATTTAGAGGAAAAATGTGTTCAATATAATCATGCGAGAACAGCTACAGCAAAATAGCTTCATTTGGAGCGGTAATGGTGGCTTATAGATTGCAATCTTATATCCGAAACCTTAAGCCTCCCTGCCCAGCATAATATAAAAAGCTGTTCTAACCTAGGAAAAGGAAGGGGCATGAAGTATGCCAAGAATAAATGTGGATCCCATGCACGAAGGTGTTCCTATACAGGAATATCTCTTCTCTCATAGAAAGAGAGCACAGTTATTCGTAGGACTCTTAGATCAAAATTATCCAAATTGGTGACGGTGGCAGGTCTATTCCTTGCAGGAGATAAGAAAATTAGCTCTGCGGTTCCCTTTGCTTGCGAACAAATTCAATGAACTGTTCTGATGCAGACTTTCGTTGCCTTTGCAGTTCAGCAGATATTTTGAAAGATCCAATAAAGGGCTTTGCTTCGCTTTTTCTTCCAAAAAAATAGGAATTACGTTGTATATGAGCTCCTTCGCTTGACTGTGTAAAACGTGTGAGCGGGAAGCTGAAGAATTTTCCATAACGCATTTTCATCCTAAAAATAAGGTAACCCTAATGACCAATAGGAAGTTCGTTCAGTATAGCCTATTTGGCATAGCAGCTAATGGCGTTATGCCAATTTTCCGACATATTGCTATATTTTATCATTAAAAAAATTTATTGCAATTAGCTCTTCAATGCCTAATTACAACTGTGACTCCCAAGAGTCCAAGATAACTGTAGATTTATTCGAAAAGTAAAATATAAAAAGATCAATTTTATCTAAGTACAAAATATGGCACATGCGCAATCTCTTATGCCCTTGCCTAAACTGCCTTCATAAGTTCATAGACTGGTCAGACTATAGTCGTCGATCTGTGGCCTAGTTAACGTCTCCAGCTGCCAGTTAGATTCAGCTTATTCATCTGATATTGCAAATATTCTTTATGACGTGTTGGCTTCACTTATAATTGGTTGGTCAAAATTCCTATTGGCTATGTTGATCTCAGAAAAATATTATTTATGAACGAACTTCTTTTAAGCCGTGCATGTGTTGAATTTGTAGGATTTGCCGAAAATTTCGTTCCCTCCTTGTCGATATTACACTGCAAAGTTGCAAATACAAAGCAACAGCTGACATCAATGTTTAGCTTTTCCTTTCCGTGGCATTCTGACACTCGACGTCAAAGCAAGATTACCTACGGTATATTGAGAGTCATTTTTCATAGTTCTTTTTTGTTTTTAAATCAAGAATCGTTTTGACCAACCAATAAACCAAAATTACTGTCAGCCCTGCTCTGAAACATCATCTCTAGTAGTGTACACCGCATTATGGCTGGATTCTAAGCTTAAGAGTAGCATTGATGCCTTTTCATAGACTGGTTGTTTAGCTGATAAGACATACTCAGGTCTCGCATCTTAGATATATGTAGGATGTCCCAAAAGTCCTGGCATTTTTCGTCAAACCGTACTAAAATTCCTGATGTTAGAGTACGCTTTTATGTTTTGAATACGATGTTTTTTCTCACCTCTCGCTCATTTGACACCGTGTAGGACTTAGCCCAGGGGATTGTGCTGCCTTTACGTCTTGATACCTACTTCACAACTGGAAAATCGCTTCAATTTTAATCTATTTGATTAGGCTTGCAAAGCGTTTCATTAGGTTGTAGGATGAGGATGCTTAATCCCCGTTTCAATTACTGAAGTTTTTCAGGTTGTTGTCGGGTCTCCGGAGGTGGCTTCAGCCGATTCGGAGCACCGCCAGTTCACGAGGCTGTCCGCCGAGTGGCTACGTCATCCGCCATGTGGCGTCCGGGACAGCCAACCGAGACTACCTCGAGGTGTGTTCTGGCTCCGCTCTTTATGCCCACTTGTGAAGCCGTCGGGGCAGGTCACCTGGTGCCTGCTCTCTCCCTTCGGCTTCACGTGCATCGGCACCGTCTCTCCCAGCGAGCTTTGCCTCGTCCATAGAATTTGTCCTATTGTATAAAAAACTTTCATAAACTTTGGAAAAAAATGATTGATAACTGCAGGCTGCAGAGCACAGCCTCGGTTATGGCAAACGCCTTTGGGTGGCTCTGCACCTGTTGTGAGTGTTGGTATGGGCTTGGCATGGCGTACAAGTCTGCAATAGTACCACACTCTCAACAGCAGTCATGTGTGAGCTCCTCTCAGCAGGAAGCCTCGCGCTAGACTGCGAGGAGCTCCGCTCGCAATCCCCTCCTCCCTGTTGCAGTGTTTCCATTCATGAGTAAATCGCTAGTAAGCGGTCATGGCAGCTAAGGAGAAAGGGGAGAGGAGGGCCCTTAGCGTTGCTCCCCTGATATAGGGGTTTGCCCCTGCAGGACAACACTGAACTTGGCTACTGCAGGGCGCAGGTCACAATTGGGCTCAAACCGCCCACCTGAGTGGATGACCAGCCCTTGCGGCGAGTGATGGAAGGGCTTGGCATGGCGCCCAAGTCCGCTAAAGTCCCACACTCTTACAGTAGCATCCCTAAAATGAAAAAAAAAAAATCTGCACGGTATGGGTGGCGCACTTGGCTTGGTGCCGCTGATTTCATGGCTGCGGCTGTGGAGGTTGTGCTGGGTCAGGAGTGTTCACCCACTATATGTTGGGTGTTGGTATGGACTTGGCATGGCATCCAGGTCTGCAATACAGTATATTACCTTTGATTATGCAAATACAAAGTTTTCTCTTACTTTTCAAGATAAGTGTCAAACATTTAAAAAGTTAATAGTAAGGTAGTGCACAGGTATGTTGTAACTACACAAACAATTAGAAAAAATAAAACGGAACCATTTCTCACGTTTTGGCAGCATTTGCATTTCGCACGGGGTTCTGCTATTACGCCAGATTATGCAACATCACTCTCTAGTCAAAATGGGCAAGAAAAGCGGTCTAACCAGTGAAGAAAAGATCAAAGTGACCTCGTTATTGGCTTCTGGTGAGACAACACTCGGAATTTCCAGGAATTACAGCGTGATCACCCAACAATTCAGGTTTATGCATTTGAAGGTAAGTTCAACCGGAAAATTCCGGACCTGTAAAGACAGAGCCATCAAGACCATTCCACACATCCACATATGATGAAAAAAAAAAACGAACGAGAATACTGGCCCGTATGGCATCGCACCGGTTCCAAGGCACACTCATGAAGAGCACCACTACGCCGATTATACCTCACCTGAACTGATGGCTCCGGAAGAAACTCAGACAGCGGATGACTAGAGCAATCTTATATCTTGTATAGAAAGCAGACCCCACCAACTTTGCGACAATGCGTCTGATCACAAGGCACAACACCATCCAGCATTAACGCACATCGACGAACCACTCTGTCAAGCAAACATAGATGACAATCGGCAGCAGAACCCCTGACTACGGAGCTCTATTCCAGAAGAGGGAGGACATAGCAGTTAAAGCAGCGACGTGTCAACTCTACCGAGCCAAACACCCTCCAAGCACATTTCATAAGACCAATTTTCTGCGATGCTCTTGAGGCAACCGAACGAATGTGGAGCTCAAACGTCAACTTTGGATCAAAATTGACACCTAAGATTACCAAGTCATTAACCACAGGATGTGATACACCATCCAATATGAGTGCGGGGAAAGGAGGTCTCGCTGTACGTGACCTAGACACGAGCATGGTCTTAGTCTTGCCTGCATTTAGCCTCATCCCCCACCTAGAACACAAAGAGACAATCACTTCCAAATCACGCTGAAGGGATTCTGACACCTCTAACCTATCACTACGCTTATTGCAAACAGCCAGCAAAGTAACATCAGAGTAACCGACGAGTAAATTATTTACTAGATCAAACAGGTCCGCTCTATGTACGATGAACAACAAAGGGCCCAGAACACTACCCTGTGTGACGCCAGAAACTACGTCCAAAAACTCACTCCTCTTCCCATCAATAACTACACATTGACGTCTGCCAGATAAAAACGGACTAATTACCACGAAAACTGGACCACCAAACCCATCAATCTTAGCTTATGAAGCAACCCAAGGTGATTCACGCGATCAAAAGCTGCACTGAAGTCAAACTGCACCAACCTTGCCTCATGACCTCCATCAAGAGCTAGCTGCAACACATGAGAAATGTGAGGCAGAGCATCAAAAGTTCCCAAGACCTTACGAAAACCATACTGTGTTGGGAGAAGGACACCCTGCTTCTCAAGAAAGCGACCCAACCTCGACTCAACCAACCTCTCATAAACTTTCGAGTACACCACCTCAGAGCTGCTTAGAATCCAAGACTTAGGGGAACTTTGTAGATCGAACTACCGCGAACCACTCCACATACCGGGCAACGTTATAACTTCATCCTGACGAGTCTCACTCAGCTACAAGTGCTCTAACTCTTCTAACCTGTTGTTCATACTCTTTCGAGCTCTGACCTTGGTCTACTAGTGCGTCTTTCGTACGCTCTTCCGCTGTGACAGGCGACAACTCGACCAGCGTTTGGCTAGTATGCCCATGGTTAGACTCCAGCATTACCTACCGAACCTGCCGAATTAATTCTCTCTTCGGTACGATTCTCGTCTGCAGGTATACGCTCGGACGTTAGGGCCCGTCACGTGGTCTCTACACCTTGAAAGGTTTACCACGAGTAACCCAAGGGATACCTCGGAAGAGTATGCATCACTCGGTCCATTGTCGTACTGATGGTTCTTAGCTCACTATAGCTATTTCTAGATGCAGGACCACCCACAAACTGCAGCACATGCACCCAAGCAATAGACTATCCCTTTGAGGGCTACCTAATTGGCTGTGAGTCAGCGGCCAGAGTACCGGTGGCCACTCGGCAGGAATCGTGAGATTCTCGGTATAATCTTCAATAAATGCGACTATGCACAGTGCACACACTTTCGCCATCAATCGGCCTTTCTCACCTCTCTCAGGGAAATTCCACCATCAGCTCCGCAACCCAATTTAGCTCTTCGTATTTTGCATGCCGTACTCGGTTACTACCGCTTAGCTTCATGTGGGAAGTAACTATCCCACTCGGGCATTCGCCGAGCAGTACCTACAGCACTCGCGAAGATCTGCAGCATTCGTGACTATCATCAGCATCCTAACTATAATTAGATATCGTACAACTCTGCGTATCCGTCCAAGGGGATACACTTTCGTAGTGCACACCGAATATCGCATCGACACTGTAATCAAAGTACACGTTGCATAGGGCACACGACCCGGGGTCAGCTAGCCATCATGCAGCTAGAATCCCCAGTACTACTTCCACGGGGCGGGCCACCGCACCCGCTGGGATACCCCTCTCTACGCTGTGCTACAAAGTTCCAACCTCTAAAAATCTTTCCCCAAAACTCAGCAAGCGCAGCAGAATCTGCACACATCTCAGTCCGAGCGCTAAGGAAAGTGAGAGGTCCCCGTTATCTCCGGAGGCTAACTTTCGAACCCGTCCATAATGACACCCCTACCCCTAGGATGCTGCTCGAACTCAATTCATTAGCGTAAAGCCCCATCAATTCTAGAAAAAGTCCGAAAGTAGGGTAGCTGAAAACTACAACCTTCCCTTCCACCGGGCTTAGGGCCCCGTTGGAATATGGTACCGTCCTGGCTCAAACCAAAGCTCAAGGTTGACCACTGTCGACCTCCTCTGTGATCCCCTGTTCAGCCCCTACTCGAAGTTTTTTTTGGGCAAGCTCTAGATTAGGGCGTCGTCAGATGGAACAAACCTGTACTTTCTCGCGCCCACCCAACGCGCATGCAGGCTGCAAGCCGCCTGTCACATACTGGCCGCGTTTCTCCTCCCCCCATGACCTAACTACTACATGCCTACTTGTTACCTTATTATACCAGCTATTGCTGAACTTATGGTATTTGGATCTTGAAGGTAACCGCACATAGTGTATACCTGCCTTTACAGCTTGATACATTGGCCGCTCCCTCGACCATATGAGTACCGTACCCGTTCCAGTGGTCGAAAATAGGTGCTACACGGTGGCAAGTGAGCGAGAGGTGAGAAAATATGCTTGTGGCAAGCCAAGGGTAAAGAAACACGCCCTTTTTCTCACCGTAAGCGAACTTCACATCAGTGGACGCCTCCCTCCTCCCCGTCGTGACCAATTCGTGCGTGGGCATAAAGAGCGGAGCCAGTACACGCCTCGAGGTAGCCTCGGTTGGCTATCCCGGACGCCACATGGCTGATGACGTAGCCACTCGGCGGACAACCTCGTAAACTGGCGGTGCTCCGAATCGGCAGAAGCCACCTTCTCCGGAGGCCCGTCGACAACCTGAAAAACTTCAGAAAGAGAAACAGGGATTAAGCAACCTACAACCTAATGAAACGCTTTACAAGACTAATCAAATAGATTAAAATTGAAACGATTTTTCGTTTGTGAAGCAGGTATCAAGACGGAAAGGCAGCACAATCCCCTGGGCTAAGTCCAACAGTGTCAAGTTCGCTTACGGTGAGAAAAAAGGCGTGTTCCTTGTCTTGTCACAATCATATTTTAACTTATATCTAAGGCTGTTTTGAATAGTTACTTGGCTTCGTTTCACAGTTGTTTCCATCAAACTTCTGAGTATGTTAGGTGACAGTTGAGATATATTATGATAAATGCTGTTCTGTTTTTCAACTCCTTCACATTCTACATTTTTCTGACATAGCCTTCTTACTAAATGTATCCCCACAAATTAAAAAAAACAGCTCGGGACTAATAAAGAGAGTGATGTGCCACCGAACTGTCTCTAAGCCGTGAATTCAGGCGGTTTGAAGCAGCGTTTTCACTAGTGCTGCTGCTGTTCCTTCTGTATGGGCCGTTGCTCCATCCTGTTGAAGCCAGAATCAGCGTTTCCTATCATCTACTGGCATTAGAAATTTTTAAATTATACTTTAGTACCTTGCACCGGTAACTGTTGAAGTTGTGCCAATATCATTTTTGAAAACATTTTTAGAAACAAACTGTGGAAGCAGTTATTCTACGCCACGTTGTGGCGCGTGGGGAGTGCAATGGTCTTATTTAGTGACTGTTTGATTAGGTATCATTACTCCAAATCCTCTAAGTATGTTTATAATCTATTGTTTACGGTACCTAGTTAGGACTGTTCTGAATATTAAAGCTATGCATTTATTGATGCAGAATACATCGTCATTATTCTAGAATTATTAGTGCAAGCCTGACCACTGAGTAGATGCCAATGCATTCTTTACTGTCACTCCCAACGGTTAGGTCCTCTGACTGATCTTATAATAATGTAAGCTTTTTTTCTCCAGAATTGTAGCCATCACTCTCGGAGCCCCTCCTGCTCAATTCACGTGGCAGTATTATGACAAAAGTAAGGCAGCTAAGGAAGTTGGACCCATCACACCCAAGGAGTTTTATGAGCAACACGTGAAGCCGCTCTTCGATGTAGAGCAGAAGGTGCGTTCTCGATAGTGACATATTTTGCGTGCTTGGGTAGCCTAATCTTTTGGAGCACGGAAATCATCTTCGGGTTTTTTCGATAGTGCTATTTCAGCTAAAAGATTTAGGTATGTGAGCCTCCATACTTTACTAGTGCATGATTTAGATTTGCCTTTCTCCTACCATAATACTGTTAGCTACGTATCATGTATAATAGATATATATCGTGAAGTGAATGGTAATTGGGTTAACACGTAGGCTACGTTCTCTGCCTGCCAGAAATATTTTCTAACCTTAATTTTTCATTCTTTCCTTGAGCACTTAATAAAGGAATAGGTAGTAGCTGCAGTAAAATGTACCTGTGTTAATGGCTGGTGACAATACCAGCTGGGGACTGAAGTGCTCTATTACAGTACAGTAGCGCGCCACCTAATAGCTAATTGGTAGTTTGAGACTTGCATAATTGTAGAGCTGTGGTTGGCAGTGAAGGTGTTTGAGTTTGAGCTTCCTGAACTATGGTATATTACCCTGGCATTGGTATCTGCCTTGTTGCTAGAGATTGAGCAGGAGTTGTGGTAGCTGCAAGTAGGCCCGTTAATAACACAGCAAGCCTTCCTTCTACCTCTAATGAACCGCTGGTTTACCTTCCAAACGTGCCTCAACATTTAAACTTGATAGCACTGCTGAGGGACGAAGGACTTTGTGGACCTTTCTAAACTACGTGCGTTACCTATTGGTGTTTGATGCAACATATAATCTGAGTAAACTCCTTCTTGTTCGAAAGCAATGCGACACTGTAATTGCTACTAAGTCCCATTGCGGGAATAACTTTTTTTAGCTGCGACGGTGAACCACTTGATCATTTTATCAACTCCTTTCTTTGCTTTTAAATTTCTAATCAATTTGCGATGGAAGCATAATACAAATTTCGTGGAAAAATACTCCTATTATTCTCCATTGGCACTATCAGTTTGAACTTTTAAAGCACATTTGCCCATGTTTACGTAGTCCTAAGTATTGTTTACCAGACTACAAAATTACTCGGTAAAGACCAAATTGTATGAAATTTAAAAGACACAAAACCATTGAAAATCGCCCGTACATTAAGGATGTAGTCTACTGTACTAGCAATAGTCTGTCTCACATGCCCGTATCTCACTCTATGTCAGCGGTTCCCAACCTTTTCTCAACCTGGCACCCCTGCAAAACTTTTACGATGATTTCGCACCAGCTACAAAAATATTTGCTCATCCAATGATGGAGAATTAAATTTACCCAATATTCGTGAACAAATTTATACGTCCAAGCTTATTTTGTCCAAGATTTTGCACTCACTCAGATCATCTCGCACCCCAGCTAGAGCGCGAGTTACCCATGATTCGGAACCCCTGCCCTATATATTTCTTGTAACGGCTGCCATTTGCACAATTATGGCTCGATTGTTTTTGTTCCAGAGTCAATTTCTTTCTTTTTGCACAATCTCGGTGAATGCATAATTTTCACTTGGCTATCTCGTCTCAAAATCCTTTAGATACGTTATCCCCAGTCTTGCTCAACGGTGTATCTCCATTTCTTATAACGGCTGCCATTTGCACAATAATGGCTCGATTCCTTTCGCTTAAGTGTCAATTTCTTTCTTTTTGCATTATCTCGGTGCATGCATAGGCTTCATTTGACTATCTCATCTCAAATTTCCTGTAGAAACGTTATTCCCAGTCTTGCTCAATGGTGGATCTCACCCTCTATTGTGCTTCCCAACATTTCTCAGCTTGGCGCACCTAGAAAACCTTTAATATGTTAGCACACTCCATAAAAAATAATAGCTCATCTGGTAACAGGTAAAGAATGAAGTTTACACCAAATTTGTGTACAAATTTATTGCATCCAACTTCATTTTATCGAAGTTTCGTACCTCTTGGAAGGTCATCTCGTACCCCTAAGAGGCGCAAGCACCCCCGGTTGGGAACCCCTGCTCTATGTTCTTACGTTTGTTTACTGGCCATCGGTTTGAATGTATGTGCCTCGCTTCATTTTTTTGATCGTGGCCACTTTACTTCTTTCCATATTCGTACACTTATCTAGTAAGTCTTACTTCTGTTTTCCGTCATCTCTTCCGAGTTGCTGTTCCCTTACTCTTTGTACTCCTACTGATCTTACTATTGTTTGTTCTTCCTCTTCTTTCCCGACTTGCTGTTCCCATGCGCGTTGATCCTGTGTGGGAACACCTTCGTGCATGGGTTCCCCGTTTTTCTGTCGACATACTATATGACCCTTACTTTCCCTCTCTTAGAAGAGCTTAGTATGTACTTATTTAGGGAGGCTTAAATCTTCTTATAATACCTAATACCTTACTCTTTGATCCTGTACCAGAACGTTCTCGCGCATGTATGTGTTCTACCTTCCTTCCGGCACACTCTATGTCCTTTCTTCTACTTATCTCAAAACATCTTTGCAGTGGCTGGGGAGACATAAACTATAGCTGTTACGTGATAATGAACATGGAGAATAAAGTACTCCCCAGTGAATTTTATTTCGAGGTTTAAGTGACCCAAGTTTCACTAAAGCGTGAGAAAGGCTAAATTATTTAGATGCTTAGCTTTATCCACTGTCTAACTTTATTTTTAACATTAAAGGGCAAAGAAATAGCGCTCACAGTTTTTTCTACCCGCGATACGTACATCATGGCTCATCTATGCTCAGCATCTGTGCGGCTAAATATAGTTGCGTTGGGCCAGCATTAATAAAGCAGGTACCCTATTGTGAAGATTTTGGAGCGCGTCCCTGGCAAAATTGGGGCGGCTTAGTGGAAGTGGTAAACAATGCAGAACCTGAGCAAAAGACAAAAGGCTTGCTTGCAAGGACCTTTTTGAAAACCGCGGCTATCATATGACATCCTCCCGTTAGTTTTCCATTCTTTTCAAACCAATGGAATTGAGTTTGATGACTGAGAAATGCATTGCAACGCTTTTCCTGCTATCACGAAGCATTCTTGGCAGCAAATTGTACTGCGGATTTACTTTCCTACTGATAAATAATTTCTTCTGTAGGCTTTGTATCAGCGGACCAAAGTTATATGTAGTCGCTTAGAAATTGATTACATGAACAGTCTTACTTTGTGGTTCACTGAAAGTTCCGTCAGCTGCTTGCCAGCTTTGTTCTTCAGTGCCAGGTGCTGAATAACTTCACGGTATCTCGAGGTTTAGAGTCATTTCCCCATTTTATGAAGCCTTTTGTGTCTAAGTTTTCACCTTTCTGCAGTCTTAATATTACTGTAATGTTTGTTAGTGCAACAATATTTCCCATCAGAATCAGAGTTCCATCAGGTTTTGACACTTAGCTAGCTGTTGTCAGCAACGATCTGTATTGCTGGGAAACATTTTTTGAAACTTCTTTCCTCGACTCTTATTTTCAGAAATAATGGACGTCTGAAAATTAATTATTTCAAGAAACTTTCCTTTCGGTTAAGCCACTTAAATTTTCCAAATACTATTCATTTGGATGTAACTTCTATCAAGTTTTATGTTCGAAACAAGTTGACAATTTGCTATGTTCTTACTTGTTAAGAATCCAATCTTTGTTTATTGAAGTATTATTTGTAGTTTAGGTACTATTGGCCAGACTACTAGAACATTAACAATGACAAACTTACGTGCTTCTGGTACTTTCATTTGTCCTCAGGTGTGTCTAGTAAATGATCCCCGCCCCAGCAATGCTTACGGCGGCCTCTACACTGTCCACTGCCTGGGCAACATGGCAGATGGCCGCATGACGGTCTATAACAACCAGCCTGTGGATATTCTGATGCAGGTGAGCCAGTAGAGCAGCGTGTTAGGACTGGTGTTCTCGCATCAAAGTAAATTAAGCCTGGTGAGTTATGATGATCATTACGGTATTTCTGATGTGCCAAACTGACACACAACAAAATAAACTCGGTTGTTTATCAGCTATATTCCAGTACTTCACACACTGGTACGTAGTGGCACACGAACGGTGTGACATTGTCATAAATGCTCTACCATAGGAAAAGTCGGCGAAACAATTGCACGTCACTCTCCTTTTGGAAGTCCCGTTTCGGCTTACTGCTCTTGAGTGTACTGCGGTAAGAGTGACGTGAGACTGCATTGATAGTCCGATATTCAGTAAAACTTACCGAACAAAATTACATTTCTCTGTTAGGTCTTGTTTCTTACAGAAATTCCCGTTTGGACTTTGGTACCTTCGGTGTACTAGGCACTTCATACTGCCACAGCGACGTAGTAGGCTATTTGTATTCGAAGCAATACCACTTACTCTGTAATGAACCTTTGCGCAGGCGGTAATTGACGTAACGACAGCTATTGAGCGTAGCTTAGTCGACTGGTAGCAGTTCGTTACTCGCATATTTTGGTCACAGCTCGCTAGTATTGCGTGGGAGGGGCCAGTGACACTTCAGCCTCCATGTTTCAATCTCTAATTACCTTCAATATTAGTTCGAATTCTGTATTAGTTGTGAGATGGATGTAATCATCAAATATAAGCCAATACATAACGGCAAAAAATGTTTTGGCTGCGACATTAGATCTAGGTTTATGCTTAATGCGTGCAAAACATCAAAATAATATTAGGACTATCTACTTCGTTTTCCGTGCATTATGTGAAGTATTTTGATCGTCAAGTAGCTAAACCACCCGTAGTCTTATGAAACTCTTAGTTCTAAAAATAATTTTAATGCATTACAGGTAGCAATTCAGTACAGAAAGTTATGTGAATCTAAACACCCGATTTTAGTTGTCCCGTTCCCGCCTAATTGTCCCATGTTTGTCTAATTGTCTGGATCCCGAGCTGTGAGGAGTAGTGACTTGCAACTGATGGATTTTATTCCTGAGACTGTGTCAATGATACCCTATTTTCCCTACTGACGAGGGAATGGTGTGTGCAAGCCAATTTACGGACAACGAAACAAACTTGCTCATCGTTATTCATAGTTTTAATACTTTATGGATATCTGGGAAGGCTCAAACTCTTGAAAATCTGTAGCTCAACAACGTTAGAGATGTACGTCTAATGAAAGATTTTCATAGTGGAGCAGTACGTACGTATATGTAAACGATCTGAAATAAACGAAAAGAGCGAAATCCTAAAAGAACAATTTATTTTTCATTGATATTCGAGAAAGCTGAGCTACAGGGTGGGATTGATATCAAGTGACGTGTGCTTCAGTTCTGGCTCTGACATCGGCCCCGGCCAACGGTCAATCTCGGTCGGCCTCTGATTTGTATTTCCCACCCGAATGTTTTTTATTCTTATATGTACTGGGATACGCAACTCCGCATATATGTACAATATTTTTGTACTTGGACATAACTTAACCCTCTCACTCCGGAAACTCTGCTCTTTTATGAGGTTCTAAAAGAAGCTCATTGAAGCCACTATCATTGTAGTCGCTTGGGCTCACCTACAGTTTAGTACTAGTACTATCACTGACTTCAGACGGGTTGTTAAATGTATTGTCCTAATATCCAGAGCAAGAAACAACACACTGGTTTTAGTAATCAAAACTTTGTTGAAGGATATATACGTCCCGTCAGTATCGAAAGGCTGACGCGTGAAAGGTGGGATTGTGTCAACCGGAGCCAGAACAATGATAAACTGTGCCGTTGCGGGCAATGAAGACATTGTAAGCTTGGAGTGGAAGTTATGAATGATGGGATCGGTTACTCGCCGGCCTTATAAACACGTAAGTTCAGTGGAAAATATTTTACTGCCACCCGACACAAGCTCCAAGCCGTTGAAATATCGGCAGAAGAAGTGCTCGCCGGCTGCCACCTCGGGCGGAAGTCCAGTGGCATATCGGCACATGCTCGGTAGCAACCAGTAGCATTTCTTGTATAAACACTGAACTCAACTTGTCTACCCCTTGTAGTATTACTATTTTTACTCTTCACTACTGAGCAGCTGGACCTGGCTGCTCATCACTTGCAACCTATTCTAAGTGATGCACATAAGATGTAAATACAATAATACTGTATGTTACCTTTGATTAATGCAAATGCAATTTTTTTTACTTATTTTTCAAGATAGGTGTGATAGTAAGTTAGTGCACAGGTATGTTGTAACTAAAACAATTAGAAAAAAAATAAAACTGAACCATTTCCCACGTTTTGGCAACATTTGCTTATCGCTCGGGGTTCTGCTGTTACGCCAGATTATGCAACATCACTCTCTAGTCAACATGGGCAAGAAAAGTGGTCTAACCAGTGAAGAAAAGATCAAAGTGACCTCGTTATTGGCTTCTGGTAAGACAACACTAAAAGTATCCAAGAAATTACAGCGTGATCACGAACAATTAGCTAAGGCTTATGCAGTTGAAGGTAAGGTCAACCGCAAAACTCTGGATAGAGCCTCTACGAGGAAATTGACTGCTCGGGATGCGCAACATTTGAAGGTCTCTATCGCTAGAAAACAACTTCTACAAGTAACGCGATATTGGAAGACGCTGGAGCCCCAATACTAAGCAAATAGACAAGCTGTGAGGTTCTGCAGAAGCTAGGGAAAGTGAAAAAGTCAATTAAACAACCACTATTAACAAAAACTCGAAGAAAATAGGGTCAAATGGGCTGAAGAGAACATGAAAATTAATTTCTCCAATGCCATATTTACTGACGAATGCAGAGCCACTCATGATGGTACAGATGGATGAGCGTCTGGATGGGTCCTCCATGACGACCTTAATAGAAGACACGGCTTAAGCGTCATCAAGGTAGTGGAGGTGTAATGTTTTGGGCCGAGATAGTAGGTGATACCCTCACTGGTCCATTTGAAGTTCCAGAAGGAGTTAAAACTGAATGCAGGAATGTACTGCCAGTTTCTTGAACCCAACATGATTCCATGGCTTGATGAGCAGACAATCGCACGCAGATCCAATTGCTATTTCAGCACGATAACGCTCCCTCACATCGAGCACGGTACACTGCTAACTGGCTTGTGGATGAAGGATTCAAATCAAAAAGGATTATGACCTGGCCAGCGAATAGCCCCGATTTAAATCCCATTGAGAACCTTTGGGCAGTGAACAAAAGGAAGGTCTGTGAAGGTTGTCAGCAGTTTTCGAGCAAAGTAAGCCTGTGGAATGCAGTAAAAACAGCTGCAGATTCTATTCCACCATCTGAAATATCAAACCTTGCAAAGTCTGTTGATAATCGCCTTATAAAAATCATGAAAAATGGAGGTTGCCATGTTCAAAATTAACTTATGTTTACCACTACTGAACACTTATTTCAGTGTTTACTGAATTGTTTTGGTTATATTTTTTTTGTTTTTGGACGTTTAATACAAATATTCCTGTTTACTTGTACCTATTTATTTCCTCTCTATTACGTCTTTATTAACTTGTTGCATAATTTGTGGTTACAGTAAAAAAAACTCGTAAATAAGCAAATTGTATGATAAACTTGGCAAATGGCTAATTATTCATTTTACAAATGCTGTTTACATTTGCAACAAAAGCCATACAATTTAGTTAATGTTGATATTTCAAAGTTAGACCCTTATCTTGAAAAATGAAGTAGGTATAAAAAATTGTATATGCATAATCAAAGGTGACATACCTACTGTAAAGAAGAGAGAAACTTTGCTATCGTCCTTGGGACTTCTTTGTGCCCACTTGACTTCCTTCGGCTTTCATACTCCTGCTGATGTTATTTTCGTATTCTTCCTTTTTCAGGACTTGCTGCTCCCATGTGCGTTGATCCTGTGTGGGAACACCCTCGTACATGGGTGTCACGTTTATATCAATGTGTTGTCTGTCCCTTCTTTTTTCTCTGTAAGATTGCTTTTTTACTGGAAATGGAGGCGTTAACTACCCGCTATATTACTCCATACCTACTTTGTACTGTAGCCTTGTCACCTCAGTATGCAGCACGGACATTAAAGTATAATATTTCTAATTTCAGCAAGAGATTAATTAGGTTATATACCTTCGCCAGGGATGTTATGTTTTGTCATGTTGTTTGTTTGTCACCAAGATAACTCTAAAAGTAATGGACTACCTAGACGAATCTTTTCGAAATTTACAGGGATTGTTAGGAATGTTAGCTGTAACAGATGATTAACTTTTGGTGAAAATCCATTCAACCGTTTGTTAGTTTATCTACTTCTTTTTTGTTAGCTAGTAGTACCATAACTCAAGCAGTTATGGACGGATTTCCATGTCATTTACACGAGCTGTTTGATCTATCACGAGACGAGTAAATGACTTAACTTTTGTCATGATCTGTTTGTCCGTTTGTTTGTCTTTGTGTTTGATTTTATGTTTGTTAGCAAAATAATGCAAAAGCTGCGGATGGATCTGTTAAAATTTATTGGATTTGTTAGAAATGTTTGAAGATATTAATGATCCAATTTTGGTGATGATTGGTTGGTCTGTCTCTTTGACTAATGTTTGTCAGAAGATTTGTCCGCATCATAACTCAGAGAGTTATGAATTAATGGTTGTTATTACTATTAAAAGGCACAAATGATCAAGTTTCGGTGCTGCTGATAAAAGGGTAATGATAGTTTCAGAACCACTTCGATTTTTCTTTGCTTACGCTGCCTTGCTTGGCGGAGGTATGCGCTCACAGAGTGCTCTAGATTGTTTATGCTGTAGTGTATGCCTTTCAGGGACGCAATGGCTTTGGTTTGTCAGAGTGATATTGCCCCCCCCTCTTTGTTCTTGAAATGGATAGGTATTCTGGCTGCAGCTACGATGGATGCTTCTTGTCATCCACGGCGGAATTCCGACCCCCAAGCGTGAACAGGGAAGAGGCCTTAAAACTACCTGCTTCGTTGCCTTCGCTCCTGACCCTCACCTGCGGCTCACTAGCTAATTCTAACGCTGTCATGCTCCCCGTGCGCAGGTGTCCGGCGCAAGCATACGGGACGGAGAAGCGGTGTGGTTCGGCTGTGAGGTTGGCAAGTGTTTCGTCAGCAAGTTTGGTATCCAGGATACTG
>LQNS02278076.1:36388624-36404020 GCA_001587735.2 Parhyale hawaiensis | reverse complement strand
AATTCTAACGCTGTCATGCTCCCCGTGCGCAGGTGTCCGGCGCAAGCATACGGGACGGAGAAGCGGTGTGGTTCGGCTGTGAGGTTGGCAAGTGTTTCGTCAGCAAGTTTGGTATCCAGGATACTGAGGCGTAAGTTCTTCATTGGCGTGCGCATAGCAGTTGAGTAGCCCTGCGCGTGTACAAAATAGTTTAGTCTGATGTAAATGCATTATATCCGAGATACTGGTAATAGGAAAAGGAAACTCTCGATATTAACTTCTTGCGACCAGTGTTGCTCTCGATTTAATTCGTTTTTTTCTTCTCATTGAGTGTGGGTGTCTCGTTTTGCGTGTTTATAAAACCCCCTGCAGTCAAGAATCCAAAAGGCCGAAAGTGGCATTTCGCCAACAAATACTCATCAGACTCGCCGAGAAGTTACTCGAAAGGCGCATTCAGCAGGATGGATCTAGCAGGGTTGCGGAGTCGGAGGATTTGAGGGGGAGTCGGAGTCGGAATCTCACTTGCTCTAGGAGTCGGAGTCGGAATTTTTAGTCCGACTCCGGGAAGCCATTTATAAACAAATATTCAAATCTAAATTTTCNACATAGTGTACCAGGTGCCAAAGTTTTACCAAAATTTGTTTAATGTCCTCATGTCCTCACTTTAATATTCCAAATGATGCAAAATATCATTGTATATGTACAAAACATCTAACATCTTTAACTTGATATATGTTTATATTAGCAAAAATTTTTTGGCCATTTTTAATGTTTACATCAAATATCTACTAGTTGGACCTAGGAGTCGGAGTCGGAAATTCTTGAGGACCAGGAGTCGGAGTCGGACCTTGAATCCTCCGACTCCGCAACCCTGGGATCTAGGCCAATCTTTGTAGGTAGTAACTTTCGAGCAACTCAGAGCAACTTGCCGTTCAATTTTTCCTCTTATCTATTCACTACTACGCACGTAACGCCACCGTTTTTCTTGAAATTTTGCTTTAAGTAGTGACAATTGCAACGTTGCTATGTCAAAAGAATAAATGAATTTGTCTTCAGGTTACAACCATGATAGCCAGTAGAAAATGCCGACGTCAAAGTTGCGTTTACAAGCTCCAGATCGTAGAAAGCATTCAATCGGTGCTCACTATCATTCAGTTGCTGAGCAATATGCACAATTTATGAATAAGGAAAACAACAGCGTGTTGATTGATATTTACTATTTGTGTTTTTATGCAACTTGTAATAATTTTGCGTTGAGACAATGTGACCGGAAGCACCTGTAGCTGCTGCGTGTACGATAACAAGTCGCGGCAAGCCGGATCTACCCGCAATAGTGTCCCGTCAAAACCACCGAAGATGTCGCTCGTCTTAACTTTTGTTCTTACTATCCGCTATCATAGCCTATTCTAACATTTTTTTGGAAGAAAAAGTGTGGAGGCCGTTTTGTAAACAAGACACGCGTACCTTCCTGGATTGCTCTTTCCCTTTTACACTCTAAGATATACTGTACATCGTTTTTCTACCTATGTAGACCCAGGGCATCTTGATATGTGTATCTCTCTAGCTATGTGCGGTTCCGCTCAACTACACTGATCAAAACTTTCCTGTATCTTATTTTTTTTTGCACAGAACTAATACCATTTCAGGTTTAATGTTTAATTTTTGTTGTATCTATAAAAAAGTATGTTTTAAAGAGGCGGGTGCACATATAAGCCTTCCTCTCGCGGTAGCCCAAACGTCTGACGCTAGCGTCATAGAGGTAGACGGTGATGCTTCACAACGTTTCCGTTATCGTGAGAATGTCCTCACGCTACCGTATGAGAAAGGCTCACGTGTGAACTCGCCTTAACAAGCTCGCGTACACTGAGCAAGATCCAGTAGTTATCACCTGGATATTTCTTGTAAGTTCTTTTTTTAAGGAATCTGCCACGATACGCCTGATATTTGTCATTATTTTGTGTATGGTGCTTTTATCCATTCATCATATGTTCCTAAATTTCTTTCCCGACTTGCTGTTCCCATGCGCGGTGTTCCTCCATGCATTGGTTCCCTGGTTTCTTTTAGAGCCAAACTATATGTCTCTTCTCAAATCATCCATATACCCTTGTCGTGTCTAGTGAATTGAAATTAATTGTACGGTATCTGTAGTATTTAATAATATGCATTGTGCATCTTTGTATATAGCTATGTTGTTTATACATAGATGTACATGTATGCTGATTCGAATTTTCCCTGCCTGTTGCAGCGAAAACAAAATTAGCCGTAGAAACAAATAGCTAGAACCAAAATCTGCACTATTTTGCAATCGGCACCGGTTATCGTTTTTGTATTTACATTCAACGTATCTCTTACATCGTTTTATCATCTGTCTGTATTATTTCAATTTGTTTGTGCAATTTCCTAACTTCCTTTGCATATAAAATACAAAATAAGCTACAGACACACCCATTTGCTATGTTAGGTATTTTAATAGAGCGTTTCACTTCACCTGCTGCCCAGGTTTGACTACCGCCAGCTCTTGGGTGTGGATGTGCACTTGGGGCTCTCCAAGGCCGACCGGCTCATCTACGGTGACTCGCTCATGACACACGCCATGACCTTTACGGCTTGCCATTACCCTTCTGTGAGTATCTACTGCAGTCCTTGTTCCTGTCATTCCACCCATTCTAGATTGTCTGTCGGAAAGGTGCATGAAACATAATACATATTGATATTAAATTGTAACTGTAGTTTATAGGTCCCTTCTTAAGGGGCATAGGATAGGCCAGAGAATAAGGTTTAGTAGGTATTGATTGCTCACCCTAGTTTGAGGAGTTCAAGGTGTATACAGGGTGCTTAAAAGTGCTTAAATGGGTAAGGTGCTAAAAAATGCTGGAATCAAGTGAAAAGTGCTAAAAAAAATGCATTTTGCTTGCGTCATGTGTCATTTCTGGTCATTTCTGCATTCTTTAATTTAGAATAACTGCTCTACACCGATCAATTTAAATTGAGATCGAAAAATATGTAGCTATTTAGCGAATTATTTTGTAGCTACCTATTTGGGATGATTGTAGCTACTTGATGGTAGCTACTACTTGGCATACATGGTTTTGGCCCTAAGAAGCTTTGTATTTGGTACTTATCGCATAAATTGAAATAAGAAAGGTGCTGACATTTTCTCTCTAGAGGTGCTAAGAAGTGCTAAAGTAAGAAATAGACAATCAAATAAACACATTGGAGTTGCAAATTCAGGGGACTCGACGTTTTACTGTAGCCTTAGTTGTACCCACTTCGCCACCCTTTGTTCCTACTTATACTGGTGATCTTTCAGCTTGTCTACCTTTTCTTTTCGAATTTGCTGTTCCCATATTCAGTGTTTCTTCACTTATGTCGTCGAGCGGCGACTCGCCAACGTATCCCATGCTGAAAATAACTTCAGGCACACGGACTCCAGTGTCATCCACATGGCATCAACTGGTCCAATAGATGATGCATTGACTGACTTTAGTGTGTTTGTCGTGTTAATTGCCTAAGGGCATGCACTAGTTAAGTGTGTAGAATCAATATATCGGTATCATAGCTACAACACAATGCGCCAGACAAATATGACTTATTTATTTGACCCTGGTATCAGTGCTGATCATATAATTCTTCACAAAAATCGTTCTGAAGCTGTTTTTTTAATTAGTTTGAAAGGTTTGTCACAAGGAATCGTGGCAATTTTTTGTTTTTCACTATTATTAAAATTTTTAAGTTTTCTTTGTGGAAGAGGACATCAGATGGTGTAGTTGTCTATCGAGAAATAACCTTTTTTTATTGAGTAATTCATCTAATTATAAAGTAAACACATATTTTCTGTCTTACTAGTTTTAATTAAGTCCTTCATCTGCTCTACTAGTACACTACTTCAGTAGCTACTTAGCGCGTTTAAAAGTTCTTCTGGATAGTAGTTATTAATGAATGATAAATGTATGAAAGTATAGCTGAGGTTTCAAATGGGACTAATGTTGTCAAATATAATTTTTAATGCAGAAAAATACTCTCTTAAACTTCATATTCTTATGTAAAGCAGTTGAACGTAGTTAATGGTCACGCCAAATGCTAATTGTTTCAAAGAGTCAGAAAAACTGGGGGGGGGGGGCAGGAGTCTGAGTCGGACTTGAAACATCCAACTCTTCCACCGTACGCCATGGAATACGAGAGAAGTTCCAAAATTTCGCGAAATTGCTGAAAATATTTGACCTTGATTAAAGCTCTCTTGCATTCATGCAAACGTATTGCTCTGCCAAGAGTGGTACGTACCTATTTCTCTCCTCGAATTCACTCTACCAATTCGACGTAAGTTTGATGCATTTGGATAGTTTAATTAGTTCTTAATAGCTACTCATGTGAGCATCACCATGAGGTGGTAGGTACCAATATGGCTGCAAGTTCGTGACTATGAAATTTTTCTGTGCTTTGCTGTTTGTGTGGCGTGTGCCAATGGCGATGCGTTCGAATGAAGTGGAAACGAATTCTAGACTTTGTTTTGACAGCGAAATTGAGACTAATGATTCTTAGTACTTTATTATTAACAAAAAATGAGGGCCTCCATCTCATCGTTGCCATTATTTGTCATTACCTGGATTGTGCCGTGTACCGCAGTTGGAGGCAGGCCATCATATCAGCCAGCATTAGACGAGATTGGTTTAGTAATGAAGCTCGGAGATAAATTTTCTGTATTTTTTTTTTGTATTTGCCTCGTAATAACAATAAGTGACGCTAAGCCGACTGACGTGACTGTTCCCATTTTTATCACCCGCGAACAAAGTGAGAGAGGTGATAATGTTTTAGACTTTTCGTTGAAGATTTTAGTTTATGTATTTGTATATATATTTATTTGTATCTATGTATATTTCTATACCTTTATATATTTGTATAGGTATTTATCTGTCCACCCAATAAGTGGTCGAAGGAGTTGAGCTATCTTCATAACTTTTTGTAGGGAGTTTGGTGGGTTGACCTAGATGTGACACATGCCAAAAAACTAGACCTCACTGGCCTTAAAAATGACGTCGTTGAATTTTCTCCACCGCGGCAGATCGTCTGGAGAATGGGGCATTCTATTTTTTTCCTGTGTTATTGAAGAGCTATTCTCTGGGAAGGAATGGGGCTGTGCCCTAGCCTCGTTCATCAAAAATGACTTCATTGAATTTGTCCCCTACCGCGGGTGATGATCTCACGCCACCGAGGCGTTCTAGTTGTCTATCTTTTGGTAGTGGTCAAGTGGTTACTACCCTTCGCTCGTTGTCACAGGGTGGAGGGTTAACTGCCTACCCAGGAAGGTGAAGGGATTGCGACCCTGTTGTTGTTGTTGTAGTTACGTAGGGGGCGGCTCCGGAGGGGGTCGGGCGTGTGGCGGAAGGTATGAGAATGAAGGTAGGGAAGACAAGAAGTAATGCACAGATAGAGGGCTGTCCCATAGAGAGGTAGGAAGGAGGGCGGNGGGGGGGGGGGGGGGGGGCAGGAGTCTGAGTCGGACTTAAACAAAATTGCTGAAAATATTTGATCTTGATTGAAGCTCTCTTGCATTCATGCAAACGTATTGCTCTGCCAAGAGTGGTAGGTACCTATTTCTCTCCTCGAATTCACTCTACCAATTCGACGAAGTTTGATGCATTTGGATAATTTAATGAGCACTTATTAGCTACTCGTGTGAGCATCACCATGAGGTGGTTGGTACCAATATGGCTGCAAGTTCGTGACTATGAAATTTTTCTGTGCCTTGCTGTTTGTGTGGCGAGTGGCAATGGCGTTGCGTTCGAATGAAGTGGAAACGAATTCTAGACCTTTGTTTTGACAGCGAAATTGAAACTAATGAACTAAAAATGAGGGCCTCCATCTCATCGTTGCCATTATTTGTCATTACCTGGATTGTGCCGTGTACCGCAGTTGGAGGCAGGCCATCATATCAGCCAGCATTAGACGATATTGGTTCAGTAATGAAGCTCGGAGCTAAATTACTGTAATTTTTTGTATTTGCCTCGTGATATTAATAAGTGACGCTAAGCCGATTGACGTGACTGTTCCCATTTTTATCACCCGCGAACAAAGTGAGAGAGGTGATAATGTTTTCGACTTTTTGTTGATTTAAGTTTAGCTATATATTTGTATATGTGTATATTTATTTGTATACATTTATATATTTGTATAGGTATTTGTCTGTCCACTCAATAAGTGGTCGAAGGAGTAGAGCTATCATCATAACTTTTTGTAGGGAATTTGGTGGGTAGACTTAGATGTGATACATGCTAAAAAACTAGACCTAACTGGCCTTAAAAAATGACGTCGTTGAATTTTTTCCATCGCGGCAGATCGTCTGGAGAATGGGGCGTTCTATTTTTTTCCTGTGTTATTGAAGAGCTAATCTTTGGGAAGGAATGGGGCTGTGCCCTAGCCTCGTTCATCAAAAATGACTTCGTTGAATTTGCCCCCTACCGCGGGTGATGGTCTCACGCCAACGAGGCGTTCTAGTCGTACATCTTTTGGTAGTGGTCAAGTGGTTACTACCCTTCGCTCGTCGTCACAGGGTGGAGGGTTTACTGCCTTCCCAGGAAGTTAAAGGGATGGCGACCCTCACAGTCGACTGCGAGACAGTGACCTAACCAGCAATAAATGACTTTTTTTGACGCCGTAACTCTGGAAAAATTAAGATCGACTGCAGCCGAGCGGTCTTCTGGTCCTTAACGGACAATTATCTGCGTCTGTAGCGGGTGCACATAGATTTCACAGTTGGGATGTGCAGTCAAGTTACCTATACCTTTTCACATTTGTATTTCCTACGACACACAAAAATTGGACACTTAGAAGCATGAATTTAGGGCTACAGGGCTGACTCGTATGAACTCACCGTGTAGCTACTACTTTGAGACATCAGTCTCCCGTAGCTATAGCCCATTACTGTCGGCTCCTAAATGGGCACATTGGCAGCTAATGGGTTAACGGTACAACAACGTAATTAATGCTTCTGTTACAGACGGGGGAGAACGACTCAGAAGACGGCCCCAAGGACTCGAGCATCCCCACCAAGTGGCGTGTGGAGAACAGCTGGGGCGAAGAGCGAGGTGACAAGGGCTACCACGTGCTTACCAAGAGCTGGTTCGAGCAGTTTGTATTTGAGGTCAGTGCATCATTATTGGCTTTTGCATTGCGACTGTGCCTAAGACGTCGGTGAGATAGCTTGCTCATACACGTACGTCTTGCATTCTAATAGATGACCCTATTTGTTCTCTCTTTCTCTCTGGATGTTTGTGTCACTAGCAATATGTCTAGCCATCGGTTTATCTAAGCAATAAAAGCGTTGCTGTTGGTTCGTCACCAAGCTATTGCTCATGACGTTATATGAACGTGTGCAGGTGGTGGTGGACCGGAAGTACGTCTCTGAGGAGGTGCTGCAAGTGTTCGACAAGCCCCTCACTGTACTGCCTGCTTGGGACCCAATGGGGGCGCTCGCCAGGAACCGCGTCACTGAAGTCGTCTAAGCTGCCCTGTCTGCTGCCTCCCCCTCTTAATGTTAAAGCTCACATAAGGCAATTACAAATTACTGTTCTCATGAGTAACGTCTAAAATTAACACGTTTCTTGCCGCCGAAGTCACCGAAAGTCTTGTTAATGTGGCTTCGTGCCCTGCAGGTGAGTCCTGCGGATTGCTGCACATAGTTCCATAATTCACAGGTGAGTGACTCGGATTTTTGTTGAATTGCTCTGTAACCCATCTGTGGATCATTCGAATTTTTAAAGACCCAACAGTGTCTCTTCATTTTTCTCAGATTTTTATGTATTTTCTTGCAAATTCGTATACATTCTGTACAACAGATGCAAATAAATTAATAGTGGAATGATTCTGGAACGTTTTTAAGGTACCTATATACCTAAATTGAAATAAGGCAATTTTGAAACAATTTTGACGACTGATGACACTAGAAGTAGTCAGGGTCGTTATCGGTCGGGCGTTCACTATCAAAGCACTGGCAAGAAGCGTGTTGATAGCTGTTCAGAAACGTGTTCTGCGTGTTAAATTATGTACTATTTCATTATATTTATAATATATTCGCTTTAACATGCTTAGGTGATGCTTTTATACATCATACAACACTGTAAGGTTAAGGAAGCGTGTACTTGAAAGGCGTTGGGTAAATTATCTATGGTTTTTGTGCGGTATTCATATATTTACGGCAAATTTTAATGATATATAACTTTGTATGCTCTCATACAGAGAGATTATTGGCATTGAGAAGAGTCACCCACATCAATGTAGAAACGTCATCGTTTTATAGCGTAATATATTTTCCCCTTTATTAACCCTTTTAAATGCATGGCTTCGCTCTTTAACTTCAACTGTGAGGTCTTCAGTTTCTGGTGCTCTACCTTCACTACATGACTGCATCGTTCGCCGACCGCTGGGCACATCATTCTTCTGTCAGGTTTCCCTCTCTCTCTTTCCTCATTAATAGTCGCACAGGATGTTTGTGTGCGGTGTTAGCGAGCTCAAGCTCACGGATCGCCTCCACACTAGGCGGGTGCATTCTGACAATGCTTGGCTTACAGCATCAGCATTTCTGGCGTTCACACTCCATTGCGGGGTACTAAGGAGCCTGCCGTCTCTGATACGATAGGTCTTACACTCTGTAATCAACTGCAGCCGTGCAGTCATTCGGGGCCTAGCTACATGTATCTGCAGTTCCAGTTAGGGTGTCTGGTCAGGTTCACTTTACCTTTACTTTCGCTCTCATCCATTCTGACTTGCTGCACTTATTAGGGTTACGGAGTCGGATGGATCGAGTGCGACTCCTACTCTGTAACCTTGGTACCTGCTTTGAGATACTCATCATAACCCAGGCTTACCCTATCCAAAATTTACGTGGCGCAAATCGAAATATAGGCTATATCATTGGGCAAACCAAGTCTACCCATTCCTAACCTTGCCTTATATTATGCCGCCCCCCAGGTCTAATTATCCAGTTGGGCTGCCTAATACGCAGCTTAATAAAAGCCACGAAATAATTTAGTAGTGGGTGATGTAGCCATGCACAGGTTCCGCATCTTGCTTGGCACACATATGCAGGTCCATGTTCCATTCTCCTTTTGTGACATTGTTATTACTAATAGAGAAACAGTGCTAATCGTCCTAAGTTCAGAACTGCTACAAATTTCTAGGTTGTACTATTGAAGGAAGGTCAATGTAAATTTCATCGGTAATAACATACCAGTGTTGCTAATTTTAGCGTCAAGTGTCGGTAGCCCAGCAGATATGGTATTCACCTTATTAAGCTAGCAGTAAACTAATTTTTGCAAAGCCTACCAAGGGTATATCACTGAGGATGTGAAGGACGTGCGAGACAAAGTAGCTGTGAATGAGCCAACCTCTCAGCACGGCCGACTAACACACAGTGACATTGAACATGAAAAAGTAAATGGTAGTAGGTGAATACAATCTTTTTGCTTGTGAGCTCCATGACATCCAAACAGCCCACGTATCATGTCGGTAGCTACGCCTTCGGCTGGAGCCCTGCCAATGGCAGCAGGGAACGCTTTCATGACGTTGAAAAAAATTGATTGTCGTCGTGAAATCGAATTAAAGTTCATACATATGTACAAAATGTATTCGATAACTTCTAGAAAAACATTAACGAAGAAAATAGGGAACATTGGTAATACATGACCCATAAACCATACTTACTTCGAACAGGAATGTTGTAAATATGTGCTTGGTAATGAAATTTAAAATTACTTAGGTTATACCTCAAAACTGTTTATATTTTAATGTGTGCAGATTACATACAAATAAACAAACAAACAAGCAAAACCATTCATTTCGTCACTTAGGAAAATTTTCATAAATTAAAACTATTGCAATACTAGTTCAGTAAACTGATTCAATATATACATGGTAACAATAAGGGTTATAGTTTATGTTGCAGATTCATAGCGCTCTCTACGCTTAGAAGTTCAACGGATCTTTGCAGTTTTAAGCCGCGAAAATTGAGGGCGGAAAACAAATGTGTCCACATATTACAATGGATACAAAATGACGGGTTATTATCTTTCTTCTCCGAACGTTGAAATTTTCGTTGGGCTGGCTCGCACCCGTGACGTCATCGATGACATCAGGGCAGGTCTACAATAGCCAATCACAGTGGGGGGCTGTCGTGACATAGAACCGCTAGACCACGCCCATCGGTCACAATTTACCCTTAGAAGTTCTAGTACTACCTTTCACTTTACTGTGGCATTTAATCATCAGCCAGTTGAATTGCCGTGCAGCATACAGTGTGGTGGACTATAGCGTGCGCTATCTTCGAGAATGTTTATTTTATTTCATATTTACAAAATAATTTGCGTTATATATTTTTATGTGTATGATATCTTCAATACATGTTTGAAAAATAGTTATGAGCTCGTAATCTTAAATTGAATACAAGAAAACCCGATTAAAGTAAGCAGATGAGAGTTACGTTTATAGAACCGAGAACTACATGCTAATAGGTTAAGAGCTACGTTGGTATTTGGGAGCACAATAAGTGATTATTGTGATTAACTGCTTTTATCTGATTAACGTGGCAGAATTGACTACATCACACTGTGGTATAAGATAATTTTTGTTACAGCGATAGTTTCACTTCAAGAGGTAACAAATAGTAATTTCAATAGCTACGGTATGTTTACTAGGGGTGTGCCGCACCAATTTTCATTTTATTTTTTTGCCGGTACCAATGCCGATTCCTATTTAACCTTAGCTGTCGATGCCGGTTTTACCTTTTATGAACATTTTAATAATTAGTAAACTGTGTTTTTACTTGGTTTACAGCTTTTAGGCTGTGGAGATGTATACACGCCAGTTGTAGAGCTGTTTGAAGTGGTATTCCTTCTTCAATCCCTTAAGGCTCGATTTTTTTTTCTTTTTTTCGCGTTGGTTTTTGGAACCTGGTTGTAATTGGGGCTGTCTGGCCACCCCGGCATGGTTGTGCCGTTCACAGGTCCCATTCTTGACTTAACCCTTTATGGACCATCATTAGCGTGGAGGGTTTATTGACTACGTGATACTTGGTAATGTAGGATCGTACAGAATGTTTGATCGGTTGAAATGAGAGCCGAAAATCATCTATTGAATAAACTTTGATGCAGCTACTAGCTACAATTAACTTGACTCATTAGTCATATAATGTGATGTATGACCTCGATATTATAGGTATACAGTACGATAGCTATTGCCTGAATGACATGAAGCAAAAGGACTCGTACAAGACACACGAAAATGTAAAAACATGTGGCGATAGTTGAGGAAGCTGTCCTGGCTGAGGGAAACCAATGTAATATTTAAATTAACTTTTTGACAATGCTCTAAATTAGTTGAAATTGCCTAAACCTTATTCTGTTCTTTACCAGTGAATTTATCGCTTTTGTCAGATGATCGGATTTTGTATTATCGGCGTAGCAAAAAAAAAAAAACATGATTTGACGCAGAGAAACGGATGTCATAATTTTCATATTCAGTAGACCAAGATTATCTATTAGCAGTTGAAAAAAAAACTTTATATGCATTTCATTATTTACCTGTATAATTAATAGGTAAACTTGACTCCAGAATCGTCATCAGCAGTAATTTTGTCGGGCCGATACCAGTTCCTCATGACGTGCCAATTCTCACGGAGGCCGATACCTCCAAAAGTGCCAGTTTTTGCCGATGCCGATTCATGGGCACATCCCTGCTTTACACACTGAGGCTTTTTTCCAATACATTCCGGAATTAATCTACCTTGTTTTCTATATTGTCGAGGAGTAACTACCCGTACTTTAAATAAAGCGTAATTTAATGTCAAATACAGAGGAAATGCATCTATTAAAGTCTGAAAAAGATACCTGTAAATGTCCACGCCAGTGTTCACATTAAAACATTAGCCCCTTAGAATTTTCTATGAAGACGCATAAGTTTATAGAGTACGGGATGTGAAATTCTCACGCTGATCACAGTCTCTGTAGCAGAACTACGGCTACGTTAATTTAATTTTATGTGAATCTGCATTATGTTAATCGCGGGTTTCTAGTATTCTTCAGTATATGATTCTTGTTTTCGAACTGTCATGGTGTTAGCGACCCTACCTGATGAAATACGGTCAACTCTTGATCGCCCTCATTGAACATCAAGTGTCGTAGGAGCGACACTTCTCAACCCTTCATTAACCAGACAGAGTTGCTTTGCTACAAGGCTTCTTTGCCCTATTGTAGTCCTTGAGGGAAATAAGCTTTTCATCGAGGCAGTTTCGCCTGGGGTCAACAAGGTTAACACACAGCCGAACGATCTTTTTGACCGCCAGTGGTTCAGCTAGTGTCGTGAATATAGCTAATTGCCTCCCTCCCTCTTTCTCTTCTGATGCAGTGGTCCTGTTCTTCATTTCTGTAGGCGTCCATGTCATTTTGTCTCTAGACTTCTTCTCTCGGCAGTGGTCTAAAGTGTCATGAGCCAGTGCGGCAGCCGTAGGTTCGAGACTCATCATCAGCTACGCATTTGCATGAGAGATGCTAACCTATTAACGACAAGCCTAGACTTTAGTCGATCTCCCGTTTTGTTTCTTACTCCTAACTATCCACTAACAAGTCAAAAGGAAGTACGATGGATTCCCAAAGTGGCCGCTACGTCTTGTTTTCTTCACAGAACCAAATTATCGAAATTCTATGTTCAATTCAAACTGAGAACTCGTTGGTATATTTAGTGTATAAGAGAAAAAAGTTACTATTATTACGACGTTAGCCGTCGCCACGTCCCTGGTGCTTGATGCTCTCACAACGTTTTAGATTTTCATGGGTGGCGACCGTAAATTTTCGAACATCGGTCCAAAGTTTGAGGGAGTTTTGGTCGTAGTGATATACCAGGATCCGTGTGTCTTTCGTGCCCACTTTGCTTCTTACCATTTTCATACTCCTACTTGCTCATGCTTTATTCTGATCTTCCTCTTCTTTCCTGACTTGCTGTTCCCATGCGCATTGATCCTGTTTGGGAAAACCTTCGTGCATGGGTTCCCCATATTCCTATCATCATACTATATGTCCCTTGCTTCTTCTTCTTCTTCTGTTAGATCGCCGTTGTTGTGGAGACGGAGGCTCAAACTACTCATTATAATAATAATATACCAGAATTGTACGGAATATTGATACAGGCAAAGTATGCATCAGGGCTATTGCAACGTAGTTTGAGGCTGGTCTTCATCTGTCTTCCTTGCGCATCGGGGGACTTACAGTGCAAGGTATCGGGGGACTTACGGTGCAAGGTATCGGGGGACTTACAGTGCAAGGTATCGGGGGACTTACAGTGCAAGGTGCTGTCCCGCAGTTGTATACATGTATTCAGTAGTAGTCGAACTCAGAGATATACTTGTGTTATTATTGTATCTTCTGGTGCATGAAGGAGCCGTGCTAGGGACATACACAGAAATATTATTTTTATGAGAGAAGGGCAACTTCGCTCGCTGACCTCGTTCCAAACACAGGTTCTCTCTCCGCAGGTAGTGCTATTACGGTTAATTTATAATTTGTTGTTTGGTTGGAGGGTGGTTAAGGGTTATGTCACGCTTTAAAGGTTTAAGAAAATACTCTAGCTATATAGTATGTATTAACATTTTATCAGCATAATATTTTTATATTCATAATTTACTGATTTATTTAAGTTTTTGTTCTTGTTGCAACAAATTACATCTTGAGGATTCATTGTAACACGTCATTATTTGTGTCAGCTAATTATCAGAATGATTCTGCATTGATTTTCAGCAGTAAACTCCCAGAAGGATCGTAATTTCTGTCGGTAATGTAGTACTGGTTTTATGCATGGCAGGAACAATAAAGCATTGCAAAAAATTAACATTTGCCCCATCATTTTACTGACCTTTTGCCGCTCTCCGGAACTTTCACTATTCCTGTTTAACCTTAAAAAGCAAATTATTATTGGCTGTTTTCCTTCAGAGGAATATTTTGGCTAATCCTATCCTTGTCAGAATATTTTGCGTCCTACGTTTCCACGGTTTCCTGAGTGACTTTTCCGCAGGAGATGTTGCCTTTGGCCATAGTTCCTTCTGATGAGATTAGTTTGTTAGAGTTAGGTAGGTTCTCGTTACATTTGGAGGAAAGTTTAAAATTTTTAAAATGAACGATATTTTGTCGTTCACACCCTTCTGCTCTGCGAGGTGGGCCGCTGATGGTAGTCAGCGACCTATTCCATGGGACAGCCACCGCGTGGGAGCCGTGGAAGAGACCTTCCGCATAATTGTTTCTTTCTTCTGTCCTCTTCGCTTTTCCTCTTTCATTTATCTAAGACAGGGGTGGGCAAACGTCTCGACTCAGGGGGCCTCATGGCCTTCTAAAAATTGACAGACGGACCGGGCCAGCACGCGATGCATACATTTCAAGCATGAACAAAAAAAAAAAAAAAATCTGCGTTATTACTTGAAGAAAAAATTACAACATTTTTGCTGTAGATGTCTAGTTTTAGATTAAATCTTATTACAAGCACTTGAAAGTGGTTAGTATATCGAAGATACCAAAATCTTGGGCGAGTCGGACTGTAAAGACTAACGTATTGGATGTGGCCCGCGGGTCGTAGTTCCCCCACCTCTGATCTAAGATGTTTTATGCTTGATTTCTTGGCCGGTAGTAGCGCCCTGGGCTACCTAAGACTTTCCGGCGGGGATGCTGCGATAAAATATTCCTCACAGGCTCCCTCGGGAATTAGATGGGCCATAGGGTTAGGTTCGCCCATCGTATGGTATTGAGAGGAGTGACTCCAAATAGAGCCTGGAAGTTACCTCAGCCGTAGCTAAGGGGACGGTTTTCCCTTGTGCTTTCTTTGTACTTTTCCCGTTTCATTCTCCTAATAATGATACTTTCCTCTGTGCTTCCTCTTCTTTTCCGACTTGCTGTGTCCATGCGCGCTGAACGCTGTGTGTGAACTCAACTCTCTTGTACATGGGTTCCTCGTAAACTTAATGTACGTCTCTTCCTCTCTTAGAACATCAAATATTTGGTGGATTAGGGAGACGTAAACATATTTAATAACTACCGCACTTGGAGAGCGCATACCTCGGCCTAGCAAGGCAATGTTAGCGAAAAATTCAAATTGGTCCTGAAACCAGCATTTCCCTTTTTATCACTAAAGTGTGGTTAATTAACGTAAAATAATACTTCTTCTGGATTAGGAATTTTATTTTTACCAAGCTTTCGACATTCTCAGCGAATGTCGTTGTCAAGGTGGGAACTTCAAATCTGCTAGGTCCGCTACTTATGATATGGAACTAGTTGGTATCAAAGATACGCTTGAAATATTGACACTATACATAATTGGAGAGGCTGGTCGAAAATTCACAAGTTGTTTATTATCGGTCTATAGATTTCTGATATTTATTGGTATCTGTTA
>LQNS02278076.1:36349191-36362389 GCA_001587735.2 Parhyale hawaiensis | reverse complement strand
GATCCAATGATGAGATGTCGCCGACCTCTCTTGCTCCTGGCGTGTAAGCCTCGTGTTCCAATTGTTATTGGCTTTCCGAGTAGATCCATTTTTTTGACAAATTTTCCTCGTATTAAACTTGTTTTGTTATCTGGAAAATCTTCTCTTTCGGGTTCCTATGGTTCCCTATGCGAATGAGCCTCAATTGCACGTACGCCCTAAAATGAATTCTACATGCAAATGTTGGTGTGCACAATTCGTAGCATGCTGCCTGCTATTGAAGTCTTAGCTTTTCCTGGGTCTTTAAATAAGTCCTGGTGTATGATTCACCCCCGTAGCTATTATGTAGGTATCTTTAATATTACCGTGAATTTAATGGCAGTCTGTATCTTAGCGAGTGGCGGCTTGTTTTTCTTGCACGACTGTGAAGAGTCTCTTCTGCAACTGTTATTGTGTTCCAAAGTGTCATACAGTTGAACTCCTATAACGGAAAGAGCAAATTGTCTCAGTGTCGAAATGACAGCTTCTACTGTTCTTGTTTTCCCTACATTCATAAAACATTTTCTTTCTCTATCTCCTTAAGGAATTTTCTTTCGCTACCTCCGTAGCAATCATAAAACCGTGCTGCTGAATGCACCGCCAATCACATTTTTCTAATATTTTATGCTGGTCGGCTATTGCTACCATTCACGGCTAATGGTGTTGTACACCGTCTGCGTTTTTGGATTTTCTCAATTTCGGGCAGTCTTAGTGTCAGGAACTTTCTCTGTTTGAGGAGTTCTCTTGTGGCGAGCTTGTATGGGAAACAGACTGCAATGGTATTAATACTTAGCATGTACGTAGGTATTATGAACTGAAGACCATCACTTGCTGGAGAGCAACGTGAACTGTGCCCGAGTAGACTCGAGTTATGGTTGTATTTGGTACCCGCCTTCTAAAAGATCAGCTAAAAGTAACGGGAATGTTATTTCGGACGAGGGTATCCAATGCATAGTTCGCACTAACAGGGTATAACAACGCCAACTGCTAAGCCGCTTACGGTATACGCGTATTAGAAATCGTAGGATCTGGCAGCAGGACCCCATTTACTATCATTTTTAACTCTCATAGTTGCTCCCCGTTTCCCTGCACTAATGTTAATAAATGCTATAAAGCGAGCACGATTTCGTTAGCCTCAAAGTACTTAAGTTGATGAAACTGCAAGCCTGCGTGCCAAAAAATATTTATTACGTGCGACATATAACTCTGGATTTGCTGTGATCAGCATTATTTCTGTTACTTAGCGTTTGGTCGGGCAACTGAAGGCGCCAGCCTTCGAAAAAAGTCATTAGGCAAAGTGGGCATATATTGAAATGGATCTTGTAACAAGGTGAGTTTAGAAATGTGGTAAAATATGTATATATTGCAATTTAATTCTGTGGGAGGCCATTTAATTGTGAGCAAAAGTGCTTCTGAGTCTTTTCATTAATAGTGACACGGAGTGTGTAATTATTACCCGCGATCGAAGTGAGAGAGGTGATAATGTTTTCGTTGAAGATTTAAGTACAGTATATATATTTGTAAATATATTTGTCTGTCCACCCAAAAAGTTGTCGGAGTTGAGCAATGTTCATAATATTTTCTAGGGAGTTTGCTGGGTTGACCTAGACGTAAACCATACAAAAAAAACTAGACCTGGCTGACCATAAAAAATGACGTCGTTGAATTTTCCTCCACCGCATCGAATGTACCTCCACCTCGGTAAATCGTCCTACGCCACGTGGCGTTCTATATTTGCCTATGTTATTAAGAGAGCAATAGTTCACGGGTGCGGTGCCCTAACCCTGTTGGATACAGCATCCTTATGAGAAACTAGGATTAGCTGGCCATCAAAAAAGACTGCGCTACATTTGGCCCCCACTGCACGTGATGGTCTTACCCCACGAGGCGTTCTATATAGTTCTTGCTGTGATCACATGCACAATACTAGCAGCAATATAATAAACTTCCATGCAATGGAAACTTCAGCTCAAGTTTGGTTGGTAGGCGAGGCGATGAGTTATAGTTAGGGTTCATTTAGCGGCGAGATCTTATGGTACAACCTAACAGTTGCATAACTTGCATAAACATAATGTGTTAGATAATATATAGTCAACTGCATGAGAGACAGCGTGGAAAAACTCAACAATGAACCGCTACGTCAGTCACGTGGACGTAACAGTTCAGGCGTAATATCTGTGGCGCGGTAGCCAAACAGGTTGAGCTCAATGGGCGTGACTTGTTCGAAACGTCTGAGGGGAGCGTTGGTTTTGCTTCTTTGGATCGTATTGAGTGATTGGTCGCAATCTATTTATGCTTGAGACTTCAGAAAACCCCAGTTTGCGGGGCATGGTTGAATATTTAACAGTCACAAGAGTATTTGATTTGGATTTTACTCGAGAAACGCAATTCATGGTCTCGAATTTAGCATTCCTGTCTGGAGGACCGGACCATGAATTTGCCTTCGCCCATCCAATCGAAGTCTTCTATCATAATTTTATACCCTGGTGCTAAGGTGGTCGTCATTTATGAGAAAAGTTTTGTTTTGTTTCTGGTAGCGGCATGCGCCTTCTAGAGGACGAAAATAGGAGGAGCAAGATAAAACCGACGCGATGGTGTCGAATAATTCGATTTGCGATTAATTGACCTCTCTTCATGGTGATGTGGGTAATAGGCTATCGTTGAATCGCATAATTTGCACCATTTGTAATCAGCACTGGATCTTCGTTCTTAAGCGCTCCTTGTTTCGTTAGATCCTATACAGTTAGCGACGAAATTATTCGCGCACACTCGACTTTTCAATATTTTCTCGAATAACTCAAAAACTTTTGTTTCTACAGGATAAAGCTTTCACAGGGTAAAAAGCATATAATAGGGAAAATAAAAGGAAATTATCGGAACCAAATGTTATTTTCAAGTCTTAACAAACGAAACTTACAGAAGATGTTCAGACAAAATTGTTTGGAGACAGGTATGTACTGTAGTTCGTCCCAGCTACTTCTCTGCATTTTGCTACGTGTGTTGGAGCATTGCTTTCCGGTGTGGACTTGGGCCCCTGCTAGCCACCTGCGCATGCTGGAGCGATCATTTGTTGCCTCCGCCAGCCGACTAGCCTATGCACCCAGAATAATTTGGTGAATTTGTCCCATAGGCCGAGTGTTGCCTGCCTTTGTAGGTTGTATAGGCATTCAACAGTGAAGGACATTGATTATATTTTGTGTCGCTGCTCCTAGGGTTTCTAGGAGAAATTCACGCGCTGCGGCTGAGGCCCACCTCTGTGCAGCGAAGATTGTCAGTGCCTAACTCAAGTCAGTCGGTACTGTACTGTATTGGTCTAGAATTTGTTGCCGTTATTCATGTTCGGTCGTATTAACTACCGGCGTTTAAGGCAGTTTTTGATGGCTTTTAAGTAGTGCTTCCTATGAGCGCCTCGGCCGTCCTGATGTTGCTTCATTTAGGTTTCGTTACCTGTCCGAGGAAGCCTGAACGTGCAATTTTAAAAATAAGACTTTTTAATTCTTTGCTTGGTAACTAATTCATTGCGGGCAAAGTACAGTGTATATAGTCGATATTAAAGCAATTAAACGTACTTCCCTCTGTAGATTAGGAATTGAGTCCATGTAGAGTTTCTGGCAATTCGCTGCATAGAGTCAGTTTCTTATACGACCGCTGACGTCCCCCCCAGGGGGCAGAAACTGGGCCAAAGGATTAGGTTAGTTTAGGTTCGCCCATCCTATGTTATGGGGAGTAATGTCCTCAGGAGGGACCCTGTAGGGTGCCTTAGCCATTAGCTAGGGCTTCGGGGCATCTGTCTATCGTGCCTACTTTGTTTCTTTCCGAGTTCATGCTCGTGATCTATCTGTTCTTCGTCTTCTTTCCCGACTTGCTGTTCCCGTGTGCATTGATTTTGTGTAGGAACACCCATGTGTGTGGGTTCCACGTGTCTATCGACATACTGTGTGTCCTTTCTTCCTCTGTGACATCGTCTTCCTGGGTAAAGGGGGACTACGTAGAACCACTGACTGTAACTAACCACCGCTAGTCACTGCGCACCCCACGCCTGTGAGACCTATTTTACTAGCTCTTGTCGAACGAACGCTTTCTTTCTATTCATTGGTCGCCTTCGTTTCGGTGTCTGTTGAATAGCAGAAAAATTCACAGCGTCTTAGTTCTATTTTAATTCAAAGTTGAAGAGACAGCCGACATGTTACTAGCCATATTTTCTAAGCCAGCTGACTTGACGGCCAATACTTGGTTATATTTTGGTCACACTCGGTTGTGTTAACAAGAACATAACAAAAGATGCTGGGCTGTGAGAACTCGTTCAGTTAGCTGCCGTGCGAAGCCGCTTTTTATGCGTTGGTGTTCTTTTACCCTGCATAGTAGAGCCTTTGTGGAGTAGCTCCTTAGGACTATCAATGACTCAGCAGCGAAGCAAACACCGATGACTTGTTGCTGCCAAACTTATGTGAAGCAAAGAAACCTGACGCGAGCTTGGATATGCTGCCCGCAGGCAGTAGTAAAAACGGGGATTAATAATTAAGTTATGATTATTATTCCTTGAAGTGTGTGTGGTAATGGACCTAAGCATCGCCAATACAGAACTCGCTTAACCATTTATTCTCAGAATTATTTTTTTGGCTGGATGTTACAAATTTCGTTTTTGAAGTTCATCACATAAATCCGGCGTTTTAGGCAGGCAGTACCGTAGAAAAGATCCGATATTAACCGTGTATAGTAATGTCTTCTTTGATTCTTTAAAGCCCACTAGTTCCACTAGATGACGTGTCAAACAACGCTATTTGTGCGAAATATTTACTAAAATGAGGTGTAACTGGGTTCTATTAGTGGCAGTATATTCAGAGAGTTCGGTATTTACACTTTGATAGGTTGCAGGTGCTAGCGAATAATTTTTCTGCGTTACTGATGCATTACACGAGGACGTAAAGAGCTTAAGCGAAACCCGGTCTAGATCAGCTGTCACTGACTCAGCGACAGCAAGTTAAGTTAAGCTCGAGGTCCAGGTGGCGTTATGCACGCTAAGGTAATTTATCCGAACCTCTTCGATAGGAGCGCTGGTTTCACCATATTTAATCGAGTTTCAAGCGTAAACCTCAATATCTTACCCTTGAGACGGCCGTGAAAACAATCCTGTTCCTCAAAAAGGAGTTTCCAGTCGCCTTAAATGCATTCAGGTTACCTACCACTAACCCATACAACACGATCCGAAGGGGCGAAACTAATTCAGTCGCCCGAAGTGCCGGAAAGTCAATCCCAATTATTTTAGCTCAACCCGGTTTCAACGTTCAAATCAATGCCGCCTTGAAGCTAAGCCTGCTAGGCCGGTCTCATGCGGAATATTGTAGAGGAGTGTTTGTTTCGCCACTTGAAATCGAATTTCAGGAATTCACCTTCAATCATTTATTCCTGAAACTGCCCAAAAACTCAAGCCTAATCGGGTAGCTGTTAATACCTGCAACACTGTTCAAAATGACAAAAGTAACGGTCATGTTTGGAGTTCTGTACAAGTTAATCCAAGTGGGTTTAGCTGAACTGGGCTTTGCCGTGCTAATCTACGACGCTTCTAATGATTTTTAACTTTTACCGCAGTCGCAGGTTTCATTTGAGTCTCGTTCTTGACGGAGGTTATATATTTATATAAATAATATATTTATATTATATATATATATATTATATATATATTTAATATATTTATATAAATAATATATTTATAAATAATTTAAAGTGATCGACTACAATACAAAGTGTTTCAATTTTCAATTTAAAACGAGAAACCGCACTTGCTTATCAGCATATAAATGAACCTTCAGTTAAAAGCTCGCTGCACCTGAAGCCATAACCGTTTATCTCAGCTTGAGGACTTGCCTGCACTGCTGGGGTGGAGACCTGCAGTAAAACCTGCCGTCCAGAAACACCGCATCAGACGAGGCTCTGACGAGTTTAATGAACATTGAACAACCGTGCATGGCTGTTCAGCTCAGCAGAGACTCCTGCATGTTCTATCCAAGACTAAACCCCACGGATTTCATACCCCACCGTTTTACAGGAACAAAAAGAAATCAGTGGTAGAATGGTGACGAGTTTCTTGGAACTGCCGTACGATGCAGGGCACAGCGCCCTTGCAGTGCCGCAGCTATCGTGGCACTCTTGTCTCGACTGGGGGGCTGTGCGCCTCCTCCTCCTCCAGTTAACCGGCGGCCGTCGTGGAAATTGCACGTGTGGAAAGCATTGCGCGTCGCAACGATTCTTGCTCTTCCCTGCTGACATTTGCTCTATTCTTTTTTTGTTCTACATCGACAAAATGAAGGCTGCCCTCCTTAGTGCTTTCGTATTATTCGGACTTTTGTCCGTAGGTAAGTTTTCTGAGGTTGCTGGATTAATAGACCGTTCGAATTAAAGAAACTGTGTCAGGATAATGTACGTATTTTTATTTTATTTTACATTGATTATTCACTCCTTATTCATTATGCATGATTGAAATGAGCAACGTAGTAACATGTTGTACAGCTATGCCATTAAGTAAGTTCATGCGTGGAATGTACCATGCAGTACGTGATATCGAGTTTTTTTTCTCTCTCTCTCTCATCGAGGCATCCATCTTGGCGCCGTTTTATTCGATCGTACTGGCTGTATCATCTTCAATGACGGCATCTACTAGTGCAGTGTGCAGCTCAGAGACACCGCGTGGCACGCTTTATTGCAAGCTCTTCTTTCCAAAATATAGCCTCGAAATGAGCCTGAATGCAACTTTTCCTTATAGGGGTAATGTTCCTTTAATTTTCAACACTATTGATGCAGTATACCCGTATAAAGGTGTATTACTTAATGTGTAATGCTTCGTTTTCAAATGTCACGCTTTCATTTAGGTGTTAAAAACGTTTTTTATAAGCCAATAAAACTGTCTATATTCCTTGGAACAACTTGTAATGTAATTGACTGACCAAACGTAAGGAAAACCAGATAGGCAAAATATAAGATCGCAAAGTGCACTAGTTCAGAAGTGACTGCATTATTTGTTAAGTTATTTCCGTGCTTGGATATCACATCACCCCGTCTTTTGTCCATGGAATCTGTTGATCAACTATACGGGCAGCTGTTATAGACCCAGCGACACGTTTGATCTGTCACAGGGTCTTCTCCAACGTATACAGGTCGCCCCTTTATTAGTAACCTGCTTCTCACTTAACAAAAAAAATCACTTCCAAAGCATTCTATTTAGCAAGTCAGACACCATTCCTCGTAACAGATGCCGTTAATTCCGTTCTTTGCTGGTCTCTGTGCCAAGAAACGATTAGCGAGTGTTGTTGATTTCCTGTTCTCTGCTGTATTTTTTTGAATGATAATGTAACTATGGTACTCGGCTGTCCAAAACGACTGCTCTTAATTTTGTGATCCTCTAATTTATGCTTGTTTGTGATATGGATTTGCTGCAGTAAGTTGTATATTCAAGAGAAGTAATGATTGATGCCAATATAGGCACACGGCAGTTGAATTTGCCTCCAGCAAGCAAAAAAATTAATTTTGAATGTTTGATGTCGAACAGCATCAAGAAATCCGACATGAACCCAAAAGAAATTCTCGGAAACGCTCAGTAGGGTATCATGGCTACCAGCAGCGGTCACATCATGTTTAAAGTTGGCGGCCATATATATAAGAGCTCAAATGATTAGCCTAGCTTGCTCTCACCGTAAAATTCCAACTGCTGCAGAGAAATTCATTTAAAGAAAAATTAGACGGATTATTTTATGAACGACGGGAACGGAAACAATCGAAGATCAAGCGTTTAATCGCCCAAGCTCAAATGAAACCCCATAATATGCTTAGCTATATTTTAGGTGGTATGAGCTTCAGAAAATGTAGCATGTCGAGCATATTCGAGTAACTTGCTTGCTCTGTTTTTCTGAAGTTCGGATTTCCTCCTATCTTTTCCCTTTGGCTTTCAGAAGATAAATTTTCTCCTGTGTAACCCTTCAACTGAGGCGTAAAGCAAGCAATGAACATGCTGTAGTGGATTAAACATTATCATTTCTTTCTCTTATGATCTGTAAGTCCCCAGATTTATTCAATTAAACGCTAGGCCGGACGCACGAGTCCCCTGTCAGATATGCCAGGTGTTGACGTGGCAAAAACTGAGATTTCTCAAGTTATTAAATAATCTGGGTGAGCTCCATTCTATACACTCGTCTGGCCCTCTCTTAATAGCTTTGCCATAATGCAACGGGCAGCACAGGCCTCTTGTGTGCTTGTGCTGCTTTTATGCTGTGGTGGCCTAGCGGTAGAGTGGCGGCGTGGTGATCTAAAACTCTCCAGTTCGAGTCCCTGACTCGACGCTTTGTACTTGAATATTTTTATGTGTATATATATTCGTGTATTTCGGAAACAGCCCTTCTCTGACACATGTTTGGTTAAAAAAACACGCCGTATTTCTTAGTCAAAATATCTTTATTACATTTCTCTAAAAGACGAATCTTGCCAGTGGTTGATGGTTCTGTGAGGTGTATCAGCTGTCCAAAGTTGAGGGAGTCCATATCTTCGCAATGCGTTTCGACCATTTCCTATGGTCATCATCAGACATTGGATGGGATGATGCAAGCGGAAGACAGGCCAAGTGACAGGTGCGGACGTAGAGTAAACGGTGTTCTGGGCGTGTATACTAATTTGAAGCGATTTGGCGACCTGTAGATATAAATGTTCTGGCGTACCTTGTTGTTGGACTCGGAAGCTGATTGGTCATTTGGGTTGCTGCTCAACCGATCAATAATATGGTTTTCGGGTTCTCTACGAGTCTCTGCTACAGTTACAAAGCCAGAACATAATCACTCTCAATGACGACATGCGAGACCCTCTGCGAGCAGAGAGCACCAGTCAGCGAGACTACTCTCATTCTAAACTTCTTAACCCACACCTATGAACCGCCGCCAAGCAACTGAAGGAACATCCAACTATTAACATCAGAAAAGCCGACAAAGCCAACGCATTTGTTATTTAGAAAAAGGATGATTACAAGCACAAACTAGATGATATTCTCTCTGACCAAAGAAATTTCAGCGCATTACGAGAGATCTTACAGCAAACCTGAAAACAGAATCAAACAAAGTGATCGGAGCAGTCAACGAAGGACAACCAACCAAAATACTGCAACCCATAACTGGAGAGTTCGCACCGGGATACATCTATGACGCCGTGAAGACGCCCAAACCTGGAAATCCATTAAGACCTATATTTTCACATGTCCCAACCCTCACATATAGCACTGCTAAACAGCTTAACAAGCTCATCACACCATATCTGCCTGGCACGTACATCAGTAACTCTACGGATGACTTTCTTCAAATTCTCCGAGCAACACAACCGGACGGTGTAATGGCATCCTTAGATGCGGAATCGCTCTTTACCAACGTCCCTGTTCACGAAACCATCACTATAATATGCAACGCTGTATACTCCCACGAAGAACTCGCACCGCCTCCATTCGACAGGAAATTTTTGGAGAAGCTGCTGCTGGCCTGTACAACCAAGTTGCCGTTCATTCACGTCGACTGTACACTGTATCTCCCAAAGAATGGTGTTGCAATGGGGTCACCTTTGGGAGTGGCTTTCGCAAATTTTTACATGTGCCGTATTGAAAACCAAGTCATTGCTAGTAATGCAAATTTCCAGCCGAAGACGTACTGCAGATACGTCGACGACTGTTTCCTTATAGTGCATAGCACCGAACAGCTCACAGCTGTAAGAATGCCTTCCAGTCCGCATCTGTTCTCACTTTTACCCGAGTACTAAACATCAATAACAAGCTCTATTTTCTGGACGTAACAATTGATGGAAACAATAATGGCAGCTTCATCACTTGTGTTTACCAGAAGCCAACTAACGCCGGAGTTTATCTCAATGCAAGCAGCGAATGTCCTCAGCGCTACAAAGACTGTACCATCCGAGCATTAATTCACCGATGCTACAAAACTTCTTCCTCCTGGAATCTCTTCGACCAGGCAGTTAAATCACTCAAGCAGACCCTAATTAACAACGGTTACTCCAATTCTTCATTCGACGCAATTCTCCAGCGATATGCCAGCAGCGCACTCGACAATGGCAACATTGCAGCCAGCACGACAATCATCCATACAGTATACTATCAGAGTCAAATGTCTTCCGCAAACAAAACCGACGAACGAATACTTTAGCAAATCATCAAGAACAACACCACATGCTTCAAGAGGAGACAGACTTCGGTTACTAATATACTACAAGAATCTGACCATCCGTTCACTGATAATGAAGAACATCGCAGCCACTAACCGAGTTCCGTTGAAGGAGACAAATGTGTACAAGTGCAGTTGCCAGATTGGGACTGCGATCCTCAAAAATGCTCTTACATCGACATGACGACTACAACGCTTTCCCACAGACTTACACTTGGTCTGGCCAACGCTGCACTATAGTACACACCCAACAGCAGCAGAAGCACAACACCGCCCTGACTAGATCTATGCTTGTAGCCGACACAAAGATACTCCATCGGAACTAAGACTACCAATTAAAGACTGCAACTAATGGAAGCCCTAGCAATCAGATCACTGAAACCCACCATCAACGCGCAAACGACTGGATCATGCCGAACGCTAAAACTACATGGTGAACCCGAAAACTAGCTTCTTGATCGGTTGAGCTGCAACTCAAATGACCAATCAGCTTCCGAGTCCAACAACAAGGTACGCCGGAACATTTATATCTAGAGGTCTCCAAATCGCTTCAAATCAGTCTATACACCCAGAACACCGTTTACTCTACGTCCGCACCTCTCACTTGGCCTTCCGCTTGCATCATCCCAGCCAATGCCTGATGATGACCATAGGAAATGGTCGAAACGCGTTGCGAAGACAGGGACTCCCTCAACTTTGGACAGCTGATACACGTCACAAAACCATCAACCACTGCCAAGATTCGTCTTTTAGAAAAATGCTATAAAGGTATTTTGACTAAGAAATACGGCGTGTTTTTAACCAAATATATAAATATATATAGCCTACTCTCTATGGATCATAAGTTGAGGACCACTTGCAAAACTAAGAAAAAAATACCTTCTGTCTCAGTTGATAGACTTCAAGATCTTCTAACTAAAGTTTACTCATTGGAAGAGATCAAGGACGAAAAGGACAAAAAAAGAACTGTGTTTAATTTAATTAGAAAATCATATTTTAGTTACCGAAGTACTTACTACCAGCTGATCAAAATTAAGCACAGATAGACTCCCCTTATTAATACGGATGTGCCTTTTACATATGGAGTTAGAAAGCAGTGGACGTATGGCGAGTGGTGGAAGAGTTCATATTCTAGGTACGCAGAAAATGTATGACTTGTTTGCTCCACATATGATAAATTGCCCTTATCTGTGACAGCTCTTCTTCCCTTGGTTATCAGCAGACAAAATGTTCGTCGTATCATTGTGGCAGATCTTTCCACAATCCCCAGACAGAAAAGCCGTCCGTATTTAATTCTGGAATATTGACCTGCAAGCGTACTTCGCCTTTTATTTGGATCGTCACGTATTTGTGGATGCCTAGTGTAAATTATTAACCCTTTAAGGTCGACACTAACCCTTTCGTTCATGCTGTATCATGCATGAAATGTTCCTAGCAGTGTTATGTCTTCGAGAAAGGTAAAATAAAATTAAGTAAAAGGTATACTGAGGTCTTTTTAGGAACTTAATACAGTAGCGGCAGATGTAGACCCCACTTGTCTGCAATTTTATTATTTAGATTCAGAATTTTTGCTTCCAGCTACTCAGTCCATGAACTCTTAATTCAAAAGTACATATATTGAGTACCACCTGGAAGTAGAAACTTTGACCCTATACAATAAAACCGTATGATACAATTGGTTACGTTTCACCGTTGAGGGTTATGGTGTCTTCGACTTGCGTTTTTTTTTTTATTAACTTTTCCATGTAGGTATTCCGCCTTTCCTGCGCAGTTCTTTGTTAGCCTGCGGCGCTAGTAATCCAATCCACTATAATAATAATAATTCTTGGTTATGCGGAGCATTAACCCTAGCGATGCTGAATGTTACGTGGCTCATGCGAATAACCAACCCTGCACTTAACGACTTACATTTAGGACCCAAGGCACAAATGGGTCTTACCCTTCCGGTACGTAAACTGCGAAATTTTAGGTTTAGAATCTCATTACGAGCACTTCATAGTAGGCACCTAAGCTCACCTAAATAAATACTAGCACTGATTTTAGAAGGGCTGATAAATATGCTGTCCTAATTTGCAGGGAAAGAAGCTTGGCACTGATTATAATCAAATCTTTTATCTACTCCTACTGGCATCTAAAGAGACGCCGTCAGTACGGAAAGTGCTAAATCCTTTATTGGTTAGGTGGCTCTCGAAGTCCGGGTCCCAAATGTGCTTTGCCTGTAAACATTGATTTGAACAAATATGGACGGTAAAAAGCTAAAACCGGCATCTTCCATTTCCAGCTTTCTAGTGTGACATGGGTAGCTACAAATACAATCAAGAGTTGACCTAAAGTGTATTCATATTTGTGGATTACGCGAGTTTTAATGTTTTATTCATTTTAAGCTAAGATAATGTCGATTTAGTTAATCTTCGATTTATCTCGTTTAAGTCTAACCTTAATACGTAGCTACATAGTTTGCCGTTGTTTAGGAATGACGCATTTGGGTTTCGCTTCAGTTACTTTTATGAGCATTAACGCATTTTGCTTTCTGTCTTTCTGTGTACATGCAGTGCCGGCAAAAAAATCTTTTCACTTAAATGGCAAGAAGAAACTTTATATGAGATATGCATGTGAGTTAGTATTTCGTTTGCCCTACCTGACATAATAAAGCGAAAAGATGTTAGTGATGCTGCATTCCCTCCGTTGACTCATAGCTAAAGTCCAACCCTCAGCGAGGGTTGTGTGCTCCTGCAGTGAGGTTGATAGTGGATCGCTCATGCCAGCGTGTTATTTATACTTTTTATACTTTCTTATAAGATTGAAGTCATATAACTTTACACCTACTGCACGTAGTGGGTCAAAAAATGCTTCAAATGGAGGAATAAACCCTTGCGTTAACTATGTTAGAATAGGGAGACTCTAGCTGTGATTGCCGTAGCCAAAGATCTGTGGATGTCAGGAGAGATAATCTATCAGCTGAAGCGGTCGGGACGAAATTA
>LQNS02278076.1:36327212-36349091 GCA_001587735.2 Parhyale hawaiensis | reverse complement strand
AATTATGCGGTATATTGATGCACGCAAAGTATGCATCAGGGCTATTGCAACGTAGTTTGATACTGGTCTTCATCTGTCTTCCTTGCGCATCGGGGGACTTACAGTGCAAGGTATCGGGGGACTTACAGTGCAAGGTATCGGGGGACTAACAGTGCAAGGTATCGGGGGACTTACAGTGCAAGGTATCGGGGGACTTACAGTGCAAGGTATCGGGGGACTTACAGTGCAAGGTATCGGGGGACTTACAGTGCAAGGTATCGCGGGACTTACAGTGCAAGGTATCGGGGGACTTACAGTGCAAGGTATCGGGGGACTTACAGTGCAAGGTATCGGGGGACTTACTGTGTAAGGTATCGGGGGACTTACTGTGTAAGGTGCTGTCCCGCAGTGGTATACATGTATTCAGTAGTAGTCGAACTCAGAGATGTACTTGTGTTATTATTGTATCTTCTGGTGCATGCAGGAGCCGTGCTAGGGACATACACAGAAAATTATTTTTATGAGAGAAGGGCAACTTCGCTCGCTGACCTCGTTCAAAACACAGGTTCTCTCTCCGCAGGTGGTGCTGTTACGGTTAATTTATAACTTGTTGTTTGGTTGGAGGATGGTTAAGGGTTATGTCACGCATTAAAGGTTTAAGAAAATACTCTAACTATATACATAGTATGTATTAACATTTTATCAGCATAATATTTTTGTATCCATAATTTACTGGTTTATTTAAGTTTTTGTTCTTGTTGCAACAAATTACATCTTGAGGATTCATTGTAACACTTCGTAATTTGTGTCAGCTAATTATCAGGATGATTCTGCATTAATTTTTAGCAGTAAACTCCCAGAAGGATCGAAATTTCTGTCGGTAATGTAGTACTGGTTTTATGCATGGCAGGAACAATAAAGCATTGCAAAAAATTTACATTTGCCCCATCATTTTACTGACCTTTTGCCGCTCTCTGGAACTTTCACTATTCCTGTTTAACCTTAAAATGCAAATTATTACTGGCTTTTCCTTCAGAGGAATATTTTGGCTAATCCTATCCTTGTCAGAATATTTTGCGTTCTACGTTTATACGGTTTCCTGAGTGACTTTTCCGCAGGAGATGTTGCCTTTGGCCATAGTTCCTTCTGATGAGATTAGTTTAGTAGAGTTAGGTAGGTTCTCGGTACATTTGGAGGAAAGTAAGTTTAAAATTTTTAAAATGAGCGATATTTTGTCGATCTCATCCTTCTGCTCTGCGAGGTGGGCCGCTGATGGTTGTAAGCGACCCATTCCATGGGACAGCTACCGCGTGGGAGCCGTGGAAGAGACCTTCCGCATAATTGTTTCTTTCTTCTGTCTCCTTCGCTTTTCCTCTTTCAGTTATCTAAGACAGGGGTGGGCAAACTTCTCAACTCAGGGGGCCACATGGACTTCTAAAAATTCACAGACGGACCGGGCCAGCACGCGATGCATACATTTCAAACATGAACAAAAATAAATTTGCGTTATTACTTGGAGAAAAAAGTTCAATATTTTTGCTGTGGATGTCTAATTTTAGATTGAATCTTATTATAAGTACTTGAAATGGGTTAATATATCGAAGATACCAAAATCTTGGGCGGGTCGGATTGTAAAGACTAACGTACCAGATGTGGCCCGGGGGCCGTAGTTCGCCCACCTCTGATCTAAGATGTTTCATGCTTGATTTCTTGGCCGGTAGTAGCGCCCTGGGCTACCCGAGACTTTCCGGCGGGATTGCTGCGATAAAATATTCCTACCAGGGTCCCTCGGGGGGAATAAGTTGAGCCATAGGGTTAGGTTCGCCCATCTTATGGTTTTGAAAAGAGTGACTCCAAAGAGAGCATGTAAGTTACCTCAGCCAAAGCTAAGGGGACGTTTTTCCCTTGTACTCTCTTTGTATTTTTCCAGTTTCATTCTCCTACTACTGATACTTTCCACTGTGCTTCCTCTTCTTTTAAGACTTGCTGTGTTTATGCGGGCTGAACGCTGTGTGTGAACTCAACTCTTTCATACATGGGCTCCTCGTTAACTCACTGTATGTCTCTTCCTCTCTTAGAACATAAAATATTCATTAGGGAGACGTAAGCTTAGTCAATAACTACCGCACTTGGAGAGCGCATACCTCGGCCAAGCGAGGCAATGTTTAGGAAAACTTCAAATTGGTTCTGAAACCAGCATTTCCCTTTTCTTCAGCCTCTTGATTTTAATAACAGCTTCTGTAATTTTGTTGCACATCCGTCCGTGAGTTTTTGAGTAATGTTCTGACAAACACAAACATTAGTCAAATGCGCAAACAAATGAACCGATCACCGAAATTTGTTCATTTGTATCTTGTAAGATTTCTAACAATTCCTGCAAATTTCGTGAAGATTCGTCATAACTTTTTTAGTTACTAAAAAGTTAAGAGGCAGACAAACAGACGGTTGAACGCATCGTCACCAAAAGTTAATTATCTATTTCTCCAACATACCTAACAATCCCTGTAAGTTTCGTAAAGATATGTCAATATCTTTTTTAGTGATCTTGTGGCAGACCAACTTGCAAGCTCGATAAAAACATAACCTCCTTGCCCTTGGCGGAGGTAATATTACAAAAAATGTTACCTAGTGGTTAAACTGATCACGTAATAATAATTGTTACCTAACGGTGTAGAAAACGCCTAGCCTTCACTGCAGGGATGGGTGATTAAATGGGTGCCGTGCCAGTGAGTGTAGTTAGTGATAATAATTGTGAATAGTTGCAGCTTGAAATTGTTATATTAGCGCCTGTATTCGTCTCCCGTGTGTAAATCAGTTTACTAATGGCGTCTCTCAGAATATATATGTGCCTCACGAACCCAAATGCTGTGCCGAGTGCCTTTTTCGCAGATATTGCAGCTAACCGCAGCTCCTGCTGAAAAATTTAGTGTGTAAAGTTAGGTAGCTTTTCTACACTTCCGTTCCGCGAGGTGGGCCGCCGAATGGTGGTAAGCGACTCTTCCCATGGGACTCCTACCTGCTCTCGTGTGAGCACAGTGTAAGTGCATCGTCTAGGGTATGAGAACATATAGAACTCTTTTTGTGATTGATTTGAACGTGCAGTGCCTTAACATTTTTTTAACCTAATTCGTCGTAAGCATAATGTGCCACCAATTTCCTGTATCAATTGACCAGTTCTACATGCAATGTGTATGTTGCAACGAATAAGCTGAACCCAGCGTACTGCTTCGGCAATAAGTGAGATGAATCAGCCATTTCAGAAAAGCGTTAATTTAAGTCAGATAGGTTTTGGTTAGGGCAGGTTATGCCATGGTAATTAGTGTTCAGCAAGGATGCGTTAGCCTAGATTATATTAGGCACGGCTAGGCTGAGTTATGTCAAGTTAGAGAATACAGAACTGAGAACATAACCTGTGTAATACATCAGAAAGTTAACGTTGTAAACTTTTATAGTTATGCGCGCATCTCTTTAACGTTATTCTTCACTGAACTAATAGAACTTGGCCTAGTCTAACGTAGCTTAAAACAAACCTATCCATTTAACTTATGAATGATTTAATTCACATTTACTCCCTGTAACATGTACATAAAATACACAGAGACTGAATATAAACTGCTAACACACGAGCAATTTTCACATGTTGCTCACATCTAAATGAAATTCAAGTACATCATTAATTGAGAATAAACTTCATGGCACGTAAATTGCGAATTTACATAGTTTTTTCAAGGTACCCTCCTGAGTGCAACACCATCACAAACCATCACCCATCGCCCCTCCCTCTGTGGCGTGTGACCTGCCATTGGCCATTGGCTGCCGTGAGATTGTACTTGCTGAAAGGTTCAGGAAAAAAATTCGCGCCCGGGAGTTGGAGATGCTCAACTTACGCCTTTTTCTTGTCAGTAGCGGGATGACCACTCTGAGACCTACCAGCAGAAAAGCAGAGACAACAATCATTGACAATTTAAAACGCGCCCCAGGGGCGCACGAGCCTGTGCTAAACCACAGGAATAGTTCGGCGCGATATAGACATTGTGTCCCTGATGTGCTATTTAAACTTCTACTACTACTATTCCAAGAACGTGAAGCGCTTGCGTGTTCCGACTCGTACGCGGTCGGCTTCACGTAGCCCGTGTATGCAGAGTCGTAGAAAGTCCGTCCTAAGTCACCCTACACAACATATCTAGACACTAGATCACCGGTGTATCTCGCAGATGTTTTACCGGCAAAATTTTCGCCATTTTGTATCATGATAGCCGTCGGCTAAAGACAGCGTAAAAACAAATCTAGCAATCTCACTCTTCGGAGGTACTTTTCTCATTGCTTTTCTTTATATTTACACGCGTTTGCTAACCTCTTTTTTTCATCGTCTGAAGATAACCTTGTTTATACTGTCTCATTTTTAACATTTCCATTTTTCATCGATGCATTTGATGATTTCGATTCTACTGCGGGACCATTGGCCGCTTTACACTTCATGTGCGATAGCTTTCCCACGAAATACAGTAGCGGCCATAATGGTTCGGACACCTAACAATATATCAAGAAATCATTAATATCTCCGAAAATTGGTAAAATACCTCTTTCAAATTTGGCACACATCAAGTAACATATACCTGCATTGTGTCAAAATGTCACTTGTAAAAGAGAAACGAAGCAAAAAATACAAACGAACAAATAGGCTAATTATTATGAAAAATTGGGGTGGACAAAAAGGTTCGGACAAACCTTAAAACATTGAATTAAATGCATCAAACGAAGAATACACAACAAAATAAACATGGAAAATAGCTTTACAACATTAGTACTTTGTGTGGTAGCTACCCTTTACTGTCAATAGCGGCTTGGCATCTACTGCCACAAGACTGTATCCAACGGCTGCATTCTCAGGGTTTAATTTTTGCCCATTCTGCTTGTAAAGTGGTCCACAAATTATTAAAATTTTTTGGATTGCTCTTCATTGTGCGTTCTCCCAATACTTTCCATACATTCTCAATGGGATTCATGTCCGGGCTTTGAGCTGGCCAGTACATAACGTCCACTCCTACTTTCTATAAAAGAGACTTAACAACTTTCGCCGTGTGGCATGGGGCGTTTTCCTGTATGAAGATGAGATTCTGGCTTGAAGAACTGTCAAGAACAGGTACGACATGCATCTGCAGCAGTTCCTTGTGCACTTTTGCGTTTATCTTTCCCTGAATCGGACAAGAGGTCCCGTACCGCTTGCCGAGAACATGCCAAACACCATAACGCTGCCTCCGCCAAACTTCACACTTTTACACAATTTTTGGAGAGTCTTTCACCAGCTGATCGACGAACGAATCTCTTGCCATCCGAACCAAACAAATAAAACTTTGACTCGTCGCTAAAATACACCTTAGCCCAGTCGTCATCAGTCCATAGGACATGCTTCGATGCAAAGCTCAGGCGAGCATTCCTATTCATCTTCCTTATCAAAGGTTTGACTGCGGGGGAATGAGGGTGCAAGTCTGCTTCCTTCAGACGACGGGAAACATTCTTCCTCGATACTTGCATTCCGTGAGATTGGCTAACTGCTCGAGAAATTGATGCAGTGGTTTGAAAACGATCCTTCTTTGATAATCTGACCAGAGTATTGTCTCTGTTTTCGAGGTCTTCCTGAAGAAATTCCCGCAGCGGTAGAATTACATTTGTTGTACATAGCTAGTATGTCACTAACAACACTTTTAGGCCGCTTTACGTGTTCGGCTATATCCCGTATTGACATGTGGTCATCATGGCGCAACTTGACTATAGACTCCCGGACAGGAGCAGGTGTAGGCACTCCTCTAGGCGTGTTGACAGGGCAAAGGTTGCAGAGAAACTGACTGGGAGCCTATTAGGAGCAATTGACAATGTATTTTCTGGAAATTTCGTTGATACGTGTAGAACAATCTAGAATAATTGAGATGTCCGAACCATTTTGTCCACGCCAATTTTTCAAACTAAATATTTGTTCGTTTGTATTCATGGTTTCATTTCTCCTTTACAAGTGACATTTTGACGCAATGCAGGTATGGTATGTTACTTGATGTGTGCCAAATTTGAAAGAGGTATTTTACCAATTTTCGGAGATATTAATGATTTCTTGATATATTGTTAGGTGTCCGAACCATAATGGCCGCTACTGTACAACACTAGCCCATTTTTTCAATAATTGATTCATGCCGCCGATCTCGCTTTTTTGTGAGTTTATGTGATTTCTTTAAGCATCGCCCATTCAATCGAAAAATTTTTTAGAATGAAGCTGCTCAGAGCAGCTCGCCGTATTCTGGCTACGAATTCTCACACCTTTGAATCGTTATGCGACCCCGGCAACATGAATATTACAAGATACGAAAATCGGTTCGGTACGATGTGTATGATACGTGTAAAATGAACTTCTTGTCTTTGCTTCGAAAATGACGGAAAATTTCTTCAAGCGCGAGCGAAAGAAGACAGCTATGGTTGAACTTCCTTCCAGCGAAAATTAGAGCTTCTTGCAAGTTGAAGTTTCTGCTATTTATAGGCTATTGGTGAAAGTATAACTTTCCGAAACATGGACCGACAGACAGATAGACGTACAGACGGAGCCTCAAGCAGAATTATAATATAGAAGTTCAGACGCATAAACGTAATTACTTTAAAAAGACCTTGCCCAGTGGCGACGTTGACTGCTGACCCCCGCCGTATCATAGATACGTCAGCTTCCCAAAGTCAAAACTCTAATTTCTTTCTATCTTTATAATAGTGAAGAGGGTGACACACACTGAGGTATATACTAGCGTATTAATGTATAGCCAAGCGGGAACCAAGGAAATTCACGGTTAATTAATGTTGTCACTTTAATTTTGATCAGAGGCAGCGTTTCTAACTTACCTACCTCACGCCGTTTAAACTATCATGTCCGTCGCTGAACCCTTTCGACCGTTACTCAGTCCGTCTTTCTTAAACCTCGTCTCTTAGCCTAGTAGTTTGATTTCACCTATGAATCTCGCGTTTGTTCTGCCAGCAAACAATTCGCACTTGTGTTCTGGTAAAGACGTTTTGCCCGCATTTTCCATGCGCTGTTTTTTCCAAAGCATTCAGATAATTTAGTCCTTCTTAATCTTATACGATTCAATTCTTTGTCGGCGTGTCTGACTTTTTCGCACCATAACGGGACTCGTTGATATTGATCAGTACCCCATCATTTTTCTGCTTTGTTCGATGTGATAGCTATACAACAACGGACTCGGCTAATTTCATCAGTCACAGCAGCGTAACCCTCTGTACTCAGATATTGTATTTCTTGAGACGTCGCGCTTTCGCTTCAAAAAATATTTTTAGTCAAGATGTCTAGCACTACCCGCTGTGTTCTCCCGCGCTGTGTCCTAGCTATTCATCTGTCCCTATTAATAATGTCATCCACCATCAACAAAGTCAAATATGGCGTGGAAAACTGAAAAGCGATAGATATGGCAAGGGTGAACTGTTCTTTAAGTCTTTGCTTCGAAACTGACTGAAAATTTTTCAAGAAGGGAAAAGAAAACCGCTATGGTTGAACTTTTTGCCAGCGAAATTCAGAGCTTCTTGCAAGTTGAATTTTCTCCCATCTAATACTGAAAAGTATAACGTACAGACACGTAGACGGACGGATGGAGCCTCAAACAGAATTTATATTATAGATAATGACGAGTTGGAACCTGTGGGAATTCCATAGAACTAAAGCACTCTTATTCTACGATGTCTCAGACCCGTATCACTGTAAGTTTCTTCGATCTAATAATACTGAAGGAACCTGTCGAAATTCTACAGAACAAAAGCATCGTCCATAAATTTTGATGCCCACGGACCCGTATCATGCACACGAAGAATGAAAAATGTTCTAAGCCAGGTAGTGAATCTTCTACCTAGGACCTGCGAGCAATAGCAGCTTAAATTTAAATTTGAACTTGACTGCATCTCCTATTGATCCCTTCCCAGTTCGTATCAAGGATGCCCTAATTTTTCCTCTATCTAATGCTGATGAAAGCGTCACGGTCGCACCAAGTAGCTAACGAAAGGACAAGCATAATAATAATGTAGGTACTAATGGCGTCATTGACTTTTTTCATGTCACTTGTAGTCCGGCAGGAAGTTTTCCGGCACTGCGGTCCATGCGCTTTAAATCAACGTAACCTTATATCGGATTCACAGCTAGCTTGGGTTGTGGTAAAGCAAATGAGCTGCGCAATAACTTTTAAAAGTTGGTTTTAAATAAAGAAGGGGCCCTACAATAGTGACGCTCTCTCAGCTCGCCACGCGTCTGAATGTTTTCTTACTTCCTTGGAATCAAGCAATATTGAATGCACAGCTTCTTCAGTTTTATTTCACTCGAGACTTAATTGAAGAGAAATCCAAATTGTCCCAAGTGATTCTTCCCTAAGCCAGCCGACACTAGGGCAGACAATATAAGCCTGGACTTCGTAGACACAGTCGTGTGTACAAGGACGCAACAAACCGTTCAGACTATTATTGGACTCGCACGGCGACAAAAGCCTATGATGTGAACCAGTAGGGTAAAGCCAACTGGACCCCCCCCCCCCCAACTGGGAAATTCATATGCAGTTATACGTGCTGCAGAATGATACTCGCTGGCTACAGAGGAATGAATGCACGGCTGCAGTCAATCATTGGTCATCAGAGCTCTTAAGAGAGGTACGAGCCCCACCGTTCGTATCAAGTGCTAAATCGGCAGGCAAAGCACCGCACCGTAAGAATGGTCTCTGATACTGCGGCGCTTGCCAGCTTAGCTCTCTGTCACTGCGAGTATAGTACGAGTGTATGTAGTCTGCTCCCCTAAGAAACGAGGTATTTCCGTAATGCATAGAGTCCAATAATTCTGCCAATACGTATCGTACTTGGATAAATTCGAGCCACACAGGGTTCATCTCAAGTCAGATGACGAATCCAAGTGGCCGCTCGACGATGATTTAACCAGTCATTCGGACTGCGATGCTGAGATCAAATATCTGACCTTCGAAATAATACGCTTAGGACTGCTGCGCTAGCTAACCTCTGTAGTATCACAATCCATGAACGCACCCTACCCTCTTTTGTGGATGGCGTTATTCGTGCTATTCTTACGAGAAATAAAAGTTTACATCATGCATTAACGGGATAAATTCGAACCATTGATCTCGCTGGTTACTACAATCCGTCCAGCAGGTCTATTAGAACAAGATTTTCGCGAACTTTAGCCACGGATTGTAACCTGGCGAGGCTACGGTTGCATTCCCTCTTCTCACTACCGAAAAATAGCTGAATTGACAAACTGCATTTTTATTTTGTCGAGAAATTATTTATATGATTGGCAAATTTTTAATATTTACAACATATCTGTCTGCATATGTTGGTCCCATCATTAAGATAAAGCTGTGCCTCTTACGGAAAACTGTCACGAGCATTTACTTTTCTACGTATCAATATGTGCTCGACGAAGTGCCACCCTTTATCGTAATCTCGATTCATCTAATACATGAGTGCGTTCGATTTTCCTTTATCTCTGTGACGTCATTTTTTGATCTCAGTCCAAACTGGGATTTCGTTTGGACAGTGACAAATGAAAACGCCTTATATAACATTTGAATAAAGCCCCGTCCACACGGTGTAGCCAGTGTTGCTCGACACGCTCTTGTCCCCGCGCCGCCTTTAAGCGTCAAATTTCTCACTGATCTGTAAAGGAGGGGGGGGCAAGCTGTGTAAAAGTCCAACAAGTTAAATACACAAAACTATCGCATTCTTAGAAAAAATATAGAGGTCACATAACAAAACGTGATTGGCAAAACTAGAATTGAAATTCGGAAGCAAACCTCATATTTCTTTACTGGAAAGAGAAATCGTAAGAACATGGAGAAATCCCCAGGAGTATAAGCAGGTAGGGTAACAAAGTTGCACTCTTTAAATAGGGCTAAAGTTTGCTCAAACCTTCGCCTATAAATCTGCTGGAGTTATCTAACGAGCGAGGCTAGAGGATTGAATTTAACCCAATCACACAGAAAATGAACATGCGTTTCACGTATCAACGTCGTGATTGAATTCACTGTATCTAGTAGTTGCGAGACCTCATCATTATTATTTTGTTATAGTCTATCACAGACTTTAATTAGTTCAGATCAATTGTGGAGTGAATGAATATCATTACATTTATTTCTCTCTTGCTAAAGAATCTGTAACCGTAGCAACTACCGCTCTCTGAGTGGGTCCAGTCTAGTAGCCTATGGGTCCTACGTGCACCTATCCCAAAGTCTGTTTTAGTTAAGCATAGGTTCGGTTAAGCTAGAAAGGGTATCGACCAAGCTTTTCATACAGGCACGCATACCTGAATTCCAAGTAGCTCAGCTCGAGGCCATTTGTGAACAGAGGAGGAAAATTTTGCGCGGAATATTTCGTGTGTTTGCACGATTTTCATCGTCTTTTGACTTTCTTGTGAATTAATTCTGAAAGTCTAGGGTGTAGCCATAGACTATGCTAGGAGGAAAACGCAGTAGTTGCACTGGAACGCAGCCGTATTAACGACAAACAGTTTTGCGTATTTAAGGATCACCTTCGCCAAGGTTGTGTGTTTCACAGTGTTTGCCGAGTTTGTGTGTTTGTCTGTCTCTTAGTCCGTCACCAAGGTAACTCAAAACGTTATTGACGGATCTTTACGAAATTTACAGGTATTGTTAGGCATGTAAGGAAGAACAGATGAATAACTTTTGGTGAAGATCCGTTCAACCGCTTGTTTGTTTGTTTGTAACGTTTTTTTGCTAACATAACGCAAAAATTGTGAAATTTGCACAAGTTGTTAATGTGCGAAAAGCAAATGATCAAATTCTCAGATGATCTGTTGGTCCCTCTGTTTGTCTCTGTGTCTGATATTATATTTGTAGCATAATCCAAATCGTTATGAACGGATCTTAATGAAATTTGTAGGAACTGTTAGAAATATTAAAAAGACACAAATGACCAAATGTTTTGGTAATGATCGGTTCGTCCGCTTGTGTGTTTGACTAATGTTTGCCAAAATGTCGAGACATCGCTAAAAATTTACTTACGGGCGGATCTTAAAGAATACTACAGAACTGCATGTCAATTCTGTCAAGAGGCATAAATGACCAAGATTTTGGTAACTATGAAATGGAAATCCTAGTTTCCGGACCAATTTGATAGTTTCATTAACATTGCATTGTTTGGCGGGGGTTTGTGCTCTTCGAATGCTCTTATGGTTTTCTTTGCTGTGTATCGTTGATATTAATACTTAACAGCGCACTGTAGCGTAAGCCAAAGCATAGCTGCGTTGGGAACGGCGTGTCTTCACTGTTTCAGATGGTGGTGTATGACGTAGTGGGCTGTGTGTGACACTCGTTACTCAACTATAATATATACAGTTAGNAGAAGTTTTGACAGCATGGGAAGAATACTAATTGGTCTATAGTTGCTAGGAATAGTTGGAGAACCAGATTTATGAATGGGTTTTATGATAGACTTTTTCCATGACTCAGGGAAGGTGTTTGTTTCTATGGAGGTATTGATGATCAAGAGAAGCAATGGTCCAATGAGAGGGAAGCTATCTTTAATGTAATTGATGCCAATTCCGTCCACACCGACTGCTCCTGTGTTTTTCAGCGAGTACAAAATTTTACGGAGGTCACTCACGTCTCGTAGTGGCTGAGGTTTCCAGAGCTGCGCATTAATAACCAAATTTTTGGTAACGATGAAAAGGAAATCGTAGTTTCCGGACCAATTTGAAAGTTTCGGTAGCATTGCCTTGTTTGGCGGGGGTTAGTGCTCTTCGAATGCTCTGTGGTTTTCTTTGCAGTGTATCGTTAATATTAATACTTAACAGCGCACTGTAGCGTAAGCCAAAGCATAGCTGCGTTGGGAACGGCGTGTCTTCACTGTTTCAGATGGTGGTGTATGACGTAGTGGGCTGTGTGTGACACTCGTTACTCAACTATAATATATACAGTTAGAAAGCATTATCGAACTCCAGTTAGAATACCTATAGGTACTTAGTCCGTAGCAGCATTATGTCGTTTGTTAGTGCCGTCCTGTGTCAGTGATGATTCCCTACCTTCAGTTTGCTATGCACCCTAGTGAAAACGACTTTGAACACGCGGACCCCTCGTGAATAAAATGGTCGTAACTTAGTTGATTATATACTTATTAACTACAGCTATAGACCACACCATTCATTGACTGGGCACTGAAATCGGGCCTCTCGCAATTGGGCCTGGAGGCCGGTTCACGTACGTGTTGGTAAAATGAGTCCTAATAATCATAGAGACCTCAAAAAAAGATTAATTTCTTCATCAAACTGTAAGGAATGCGTTGCGGAACAGGGAATCTAAATTCACAATAATATATCATCTGTAGGCGATATAGGTATATCATACCTTCCGACACAAAGAATTATTAAAAATGCATTATAATTTCTAGGAATATTCAAATTTATAGAAAAATTTGGCACACATACTACATGTAATGTACTTTAATATCAGATACAATTGAGTTTTTTCAATGATAAATTCAAAGAAATGACCTCAGAAATTGATATACCGGTATGTATGGCTTTCGGTGGAGCTCATCCCTATAGCCGTAAGCAAGGATAGGAAGGTTAAGGAAACTAATTAAAACCACATTAATGCTACAGAGTGAAATCACATTAGTAGCCATGAACTAAAGATACAAGGACAGCCATTAAAGGACATCAAAATGACATTTTAGTGCTGATACAATCCTTTATTACTGGAACCATCTATAGCTGCACCATGTCATTTCACACATCTACCTAGGAATACTACGCGACTTTGTGGTTGCCTACGTTACTTCATTTCATGGTTGCCTGTGTTGTATCACTTAATGGTTGTTTAAGTTGAATCACTTCATAGTTGCCTAAGTTGAATGATTCCATGGCTGCCTAAGTTGAATGACACCATGGTTGTTCTGACGCAACATCACGCCGTGGCTGTCTACGTTACATCACTTCATGTTGTATATGTTACTGGTACATCTTATCATGGTTGCCTACGTTACATAATTTAATGGATTAGCCTTCTATGTTTAATCACTTCATGGCTGCCTACATTACATAACTTCTTGGTTGCCTACAATACTTGATTTAATGGATACTAGGTTACATCACTTCATAGTTTCCTCCGTTACATGATTTATTTGATGACTGTGACATCACTTCACGGTTGCCGGATTTAATTACTTCATGGTGGCCTACATTACATCACTTCAAGCTCATGGCTGCCAATGCTATATCACTTCACAGCTGCCAATGATAGATCACTTTGCAGCTGTAAATGCTATATCACTCCACAGTTGCCTATGCTAGATCACTTTGGGCTGCCAATGATACATCATTTCCCAGATGCCAATACTAGATCATTTAACGGCTGTCAATGCTATATCACTCCACTGCTGTCAATTCAACGTCACTCCATGACGGCCAGTGCTTCATCATTCAGATCACTTCTTGGCCGCCAGTGCTATATCACTTCTGCTTCCAGTGCTAGATCGCTTCACTGCTACCAGGGCTTCATCACTTCATGACTGCAAGCTGCTCCAACTCACCCTTCAGCTCCGCTGTCTGTTCTGATTTTCTTGCTTAGCCCATAGCTATACCTAATAGATTTCATTAACAGTTTCACCAGCTGTTTATTTGGCATTTCATTGCCAAACGTGCGTACCACGAACTTAAGAAGCTTCTGTTTTACATCAGGCTATTTTACTAAGTATAGCGAAATAATTTTACTCCACTGCAAGTATCAAAGGATGTCATACTGTTTCTCTACGTAATTACACTTAAAGCCTTAATATTTTTGTAAATTTGTTGCTTATGGAAATTTTGAAAGTATGTACAGGTTAGCCAGTCATTACTGAATGTAAAAGAATTGAGTCAAATAGCTGAACGAAGTATGAAAACGTAATGGGAGAATATATAGAGCTAGAGCACTTTGAGAGCGCATACCTCCCCTAAGTAAGGCAACGGTAACCAAAAATTCAAATTGGCTCTAAAACCATGATTTCTTTTGAATCAACTCCTAAATCTTACAACTTGTGCCTTGTAATAGTATCAACAGTTTCTGCAATTTTTTGAAGATCCTTTCATAACTGTTTGAGTTATGTTGCTAACAGACATTGTGACAAACACTAGTCAAACATAGAAACGAGTCAGCTGATCTGCACCAAAATTTAACCATTTTTGCCTTTTAGCATTATTATCAACTCCTGTAAATTTCATAAAGATCCATTCAAATCTTTTTAAGTTATTGCGTAACAAGCATTATGACAAACGCAATTCAAACATAGAAACGAATCAACCGATCTGCACCAAAATTTAATCATTAATGTCTTTTATCATTACTAACAATTCCTGTAAGTTTCATAAAGATTCACTCAAAACTTTTTCAGTTATTGCGCTGACAAACATAACATCAAACACAGCAACAAACATACGAACGAACAAACAGATTATCACAAAAATTTGGTCATTTACTCTTTATGATATACGTAACAACTCATGTAAATTTCATAAAAATCCTTTCATAAGTTTTTGAGTTATGGCATTGAGAAAAACGTGGCAGGCAAGCAAACGGATGGACGGATCTTCCCCAAAAGTTAATCATCTGTTCCTCCTAACATATCCAACAATCTCAGTAAATTTCGTCAAAATCTGTCCGTAACTTTTTCGAGTTATGTTGGTGACAGACAAAGAGAAAGACAGGCAAATAGACCGACAGACAAACCCGACGAAAACATAACCTCCTTGGCGGAGGTAATGCGTCTGCGGCACTGCGCAGTCAGGCCCAATTGTGGGACCGAAATCTACCTTAGGGGTCAGTATCTCGGCAATGCATTGTGTGGTCTATGCTACAGCATATTACTACACAGGAGGGGTTCCCATCCAGGGGTGCGAGATAACCTTTTAGGGGGTGCGACAGCTGTAATAAAAAATTCGGTGCAAGTTTTATTTTTTATCACTATATGACCCATTAATTTTTTAAGAGGTGCAAGAACATATGAAAAATCTTCTAGGAGTGTCGGTCATACATATAATAATAATCTCATTTATTTCTCATATGGAGACTGTCCCACAAGGTTAGGACACAGTATCCTGAGGTTTTCATGCTTAGTACTAACATAAGAATAATACTAAAAAGTAACATAAGAGATAATTGGCACAAACATAAGAATAATACTAAAAAGTAAAATAAGAGACAATTGGCATTAAATTTGCAGAGATCTACCCAGGCAAAAATAATCGCTGTAACATTGTCGTAGGACCGCCGAAAGGAATCACGCTAGTCGAAATGAGTTGTAAATTGCCGAAATGAACTGTAGAATTGCCGCAAAATAAACAATTGGCCAATTAGGTAGTTTTACTGCTGTTTTCAACGCATGGGAAGGTGTCGAAAAATCGCTGTACCCGCTGCAATTTATCGGCGCAGCGGTGATCGGTTGCACAAGTTGATACACGACACAGGCTCGGTGTCCAAGCAGCCCAACGGGCGGGGGNCCTTTAACGGATTCGGGACTGAGAAGCCTTGCGTCAATCGTAACGTCATTTAAATAAGAGCATACATTCAGAAGTAGAGCACAATATGCCAAACATGCAATTACTCGTGTGCTGTCGCTTGTAGTAAATCTACTCATTTAACTCTCCTTATCAATTTTTGACTTGCCTTGAAAAATTGTTTGCATCAGTTTTTTATATGATAGAAAATTGACATCAGGAAGTAACTATGTATCTTAATTTAACTTTATTAAATAAAAATCATATTAATACGCTTGTATCTACGTGTGTGTGTGTCAGTGTGACACGCTCTTCACAACAGGTTGTAAACTGTCGCCCCCGGTACATCTGCGTATGTGCAATGTGCAGTAATTGGAGTTAATACAGCAGACTGTAGTTGAAAGTTGACAAAACATTTGCTTGATTGAAAATTTAATTTATACGTTTGGAACAGCCGGTATCATAGTTACACCATCCTAAGGTAACCTCTCTAAATTTCACAAGATTTCAAGAATTAAATTTAACAACTGAGACCCTCCCACCTGATGAGCTGGAGAACAGCGAAACGCGCGTCGTGGGTATCAAAATTTCTTCAACTGCTTCTAATCGATCTACATCTATGCCATTTCAAGAAAATATAGATAGGCGTAAATCAGAGACCTTACTTCATTTCACCCGTATCATATCTACGCTTTCGTTTTTCTTTACAAAAATTTTACTCGCTTTGCTGGTAGCGGATGGCATTCCTCATAGGGTCTGAGGCGTAGCCAAGATACGCCTGGGTAAAGAAAACGGGTAGTGTTGGGAATCTCTGCTTTAAATTAATTTTGAAGAGAATATGCTGCTGGGAAAGCATCAGCCAGTACAGTGCACTGTCTGAGGAAATGCAATGGCATCTTCAGAACAAAAGAAATACTCTCCAGCGAATGAAACAATTTACCCAATCTATTTTCGTTTATTGTATACTGCTTTGTATTGAATTAAACAAAGCAGGAAAATGATGGGTTGTTGATAAGCAGTATTCACGGGTTCCGAAATAGAAAGAATCGGATACGCCGACAAAAAATTAGAAAGTGTAACCTTATGGCTGGCTAAATTATCTGTAAACTGTGGGAAACGGGGCTTTAAAAAATGTATGCAAATAAAAGGAGAACATTGCAAGAAGTACCGTCGTGTTTCTATGTTTTTATCAAGACACAAGTGCGAATTCTCTGCTGAGATAGCAAATGAGTGATACATTTTATAAAGTGAGAGCATTAACAAATCGTCGAATTCTCACGGGTCACCGACGCTTCACGTTAGAGGCGGAATGCGTAACGATAGACTGGGTTAAGCGGCGGATGTTAGTTTGGACGGTGTGGATTAAGTTAGAAGCGCTACCTCAAATTAAATAAGGTGAGTGAAAACATTCCCTAACAGTGTCACGCTCTTCTCTATCAGATAAAAGAAAATTAGAGTGTCCCGAGGAACTCTTGGATACGACCCGGGAAGGTATCAAAGGAAGAAATAGTCAAGTTCATATTTCAGCTTCTACGCGGCTCGCAGGTGTAGGGTAGACGCTTCACGGCCAGACTTGTGACATTTTCAACCTTGGTATGCGTGATACTGGTACAAGGGTATCATAATTAAAGAACAATTTTTTTGTTTGTAGAATTTCCACAGGTTCATTCCATATTAGATAGGGGAAAATTCGGATGATACGGGACTGAGATATCACTGAAGAACATTGCTTCTGTTCCGTGGAATTTCTAAGGGGTTTCAGCTGCACCCACAGCAGCGTAATCAGAAGGGTAGGAAGTAACGTTCCCATTTTTCGTTAGACTGATTTCGTCAGGATTAAGCGACTGGCGTTATTTATGTGGTAGGTTAGGTTAGAGGAGCTGTGTTAGGTTAGGTGCGTTATATCTAGTAGCGTATTGCTTAGATTGCTACATCTTTGTAAAGTGGGAGCATTAACTAATCTGTGTATTCCCACCGGTCACGTTAGCTTATACGACTTAATTAGGCTTGGATAGACAGACATTGTTGAGTTGGAATGAGCGACGGACGTTTACTCAGACAGGGTGGGCCACGTTATAAGAGCTAAATTAGGTTAAACTGGGGTAAATTGCAATAGTATAGCGTGGGTTGGTTCATTTTGGAAAGTATAGTCTTCATTTAACCGTGGAATTCCACGGTTCCCGTTAGTAGTACATAAAATTAATAAAACCAAGTTTAGCCACTTATTTCCTTAAATAAGTTCTGCGTTACCAATAAGGTAAAAGCTGCAAAATATCATCATAGAAGTTTCAACCATCATGAACCAGTTATCGTGTCTGTGCGTGAACCTCGAGTGAATTCGTGGGTTCAAATGCCCCTAATAAGAGCCACTGTTCTATGTAGGTGCATACTGCATACATGGGGATGTCTGATAATCTAAATTGGCTCAATTTTTATGTTGTAGAATTAACTAGCAGTTTGCGTTTTAGTTATTGGATTGTTTTACTCCAGTAATAAGTGATCCTATGATTTATCCATCCATTCGCTTCTCGTAAATCTTGCAGGAAATGGCTTGACGGCAAGGATTATGAGACTAACAGATTAACCCAGGGGGCGGAGCGAAGCTGTACTGTATCATGGGAAATGAGGCGTGTGACTTCATAAAGTTCAGGTACGGTAATTCGTAGCTCTTTTACGTTGTTTTTCCATCGTTTCATTTGGGCCTTCAGAGTGTCCTACATGACCTACAATCATTATAGTTGCTCAAAAATATGTATCAAAGCATCTTCGAACTTCTTTAGCTCTCTGAAGGACAAAATTTTAAAAACGTTGGTTAAAAGGCTTGTAAAAGAGCAGATGAATTCAACCGGTAAACGCCCGCATCTGTCAAGCACTTTTAGAGCCAAGTTTATCGTCTTTAAAATGCAATAAATCTAGTGAGTTATATGGAGAGTAATATGGCATTCTAAAGATGGATTCTAATGAGTGAATACCGTAATGTTTTCGATTTAATTTCGTCTTCTGTCAATGATCTGCTATCCTCTACAATTTCAAACCGCTGCAATAAAAATTGGCTCAACGAGAGCGATTGAACGCCGAGATAGAAGAACTTTTTAACAATATACAGTACCGTCCAAAACTAAGGGACAAATTTCGAAACGGCATAACTTTTTTCTAACCATGCCAGGTACTTCTTCTTTTTCCCTCTATTAGCCAGTAAGATCTTGATTCTTGTGTTAAATTTGAGACATGTAGGAAGGATAATCAAAAAGTTATGAACGAAAAGCTTTTCTCTTTAAATTTATCACGTCCAAAACTAATGGACAAAAGAAAAGAAAAATGTAGTTAATTTCTTATTCAGTACGTATTTCTTTATTTACATCGAAGACAAAGTTTGACCCTGCCTTTGTAAATATTGCTGCTCGTTACATGATAGCACCACGTCAGACAGTTGATTATATGCTGCGACAAGATATCGTCAAGTTGCACATGAATAATTTCACTATTAGAGAAATTTCTGAGAAGGTAAACCGTTCAATAAGTGTTGTGGGGAGAATAGTGAAGTCGTACGATGAAACCGGCTGCATTGGTGCCCCTAAAAAGCCTGCAGGCCCCGTAAAACGTCAGTTGGAAGCAGAGTCATCCAGCGTACTTCATTGAAGGATCGTTTTAAGTCCTCAGATGCGATAAGTAGGGAAATGAATGACACAACATGTATGAACGTCTTACGTTAGACTTTTTCTCGGCCCTTCAGTAAATAGGGTTATTTGCAAGACGCCCACAGAAGAAACCGCTTGTGAGTGCCAAGAACAAGAAAAAGAGATTAGAGCTTGCAAACAAGCATGTTAACTGGTCCCATGAAAATTGGGCTAGAGTGTTGTTCAGTCATGAAAGCAAGTTCAATTTGTGTGGTAATGACGGTAAGAACTTTGTTAGAAGACGTGAAGGTGAGAAATTAAGTGTAAAGTGTACTAAGAAGACTGTGAAGTTTGGCGGCGGGAGTGTGATGGTTTTCGGTATGTTGTCTAGTCCAGGGACCCCACCTCTCGTTCGTTTGTCAACCCGTGTGAATGCTCAGGTGTATAAAAATCTGTTGGAAGGTATTGTCCTGTCTAATACTGTAAACTCAGGTGTCCCCAGCCCTGTCTTCATGTAAGACAATGCCCCCTGCCACAAGGCAAAGACAGTCATAAGTTACCTTGAGCAGCAAGGTCTCGAAGTTATGGATTGGCCACCAAAAAGTCCTGACCTAAATCCAATCGAAAATCTTTGGAAAACATTAGGGGTGAAAGTTATGGCAAGACACCCTGTTAATACGGAAGATCTTTGGATGAAACTTCAAGAAGAATGGGCGAAAATTATTGTTCATTGTCAGAGTCTCATTCGGTCATGTAGTCGACGATGCGCAGCTGCAATCAAAAGCAAGGGATTATTTACCAAATATTGATTGTTCACCACCAATTTGCTAAATATTTCTAGCAAAATATTGAGTTAAATGCATTTTTTTTATTATTTGTCCCTTAGTTTTAGACATTATATTTTTCAAGAGAAATGCTTTCTTTCATAACTTGTTTATTATCATTTATACATGTTTCAAATTTCAACGCGATAATCAACATCTTACTGGCTAATAGTGTGCGAAAGAAGAAGTACCTGGCATGATAAGAAAAGAAGTTATGCCGTTTTGAAAAATTGTCCCTTAGTTTTGGACGGTACTGTATATTTGTAAAAAGAAAACATTAAAAGACAAAAAAAAATTACTTTCCTTCCGGCGAAGTAATATTAAAGCAAAAGTCTATGTATAATACGCAGAAGCCATACAATTGTTCGGTAAAATTAGAAAAAAACATCAGCTGCTATACGCTGCGCGCGTTACAGCAGTGTAACAGCAGGGTGGTGTCCGACTCGCGTTAACTAACTCGCAAAAAATATACCCAACCGTATTCCTTACACCTTAACTGTCTTACGGAACGATGTTGTTGAAACTGGTGAATGTTAAATATATAATTTTTCCAATGATGCTGTAGTTTTTACGATTAGGAGAGGCGGATATCTTACCGACGCGTACGTGATGGCACAGGTTAGGCTAACATTTTGCCGACACTCTCCGACCGGGTGCGTGCCTCTCACGGAAAGAACAACCTAAATAATAATAAAATTATATCCTCCAGAGAGCGAAAAAATAATGATTGTAGGACATTTAGGACACTCTGGAGGCCCAAATGAAATGGTGGAGAAACAATGTAAAATAGCTGCGAAATACCGTACTTGAACTTTATGACGTCACACGCCTCATTACCCATGATGCACTACAGTTTGGCTCCGCCCCCTGGGTTTACCCGTTAGTCTCATATTCGTTGGCTTGAGGGTATTAACACGGATTATGACTTGTGCGCATAAAATAAATTTTCAGCACACGAGCGTTATATATAGTGACCGAAGTTCATGGCAGTCTGCTAAATAGTTATACTTTACCACCATTGTTTATAACACTGCGACGCTTCGTTCACTTCCATTGAAAGAAAATATCACAAGTTCACTACAACATGTAAGGTACAATACTAATGAAGCGGTACTCGCGTGACACGGCAGCCGTCCATGTTTACAACGCACTTCGAATGTCTAGTCTTTTCTTGATCAGCGAACGCAATCTGCCGTGGTAATGCAAGTGGTGCTGAGAGTGGGGAGCAGAAGAGGAGGTGCTTGAGAGCATAGGCCGATTATCTTAAGCGTAGTTACTACAGTAGTGTTCCGGCAGGAGGGACATCACTGTAGTGTTTCTGCGTGGGGGGGGGGGAGCTAACTAACCATATGTGTGCTCCCAGTTGTGGTGGCTCTCATCCGATGCCACAAATCATCAGTGTAGGTACTAATGTTCAGGAAGGTGTTAATTCTAGTATCGAGGGAGCGGGGCAGCGGTTTGGCGATTGGGAGCTAGGCGAGAGTTGGCCAGATGAGAGTTGAGTTCTCCCATTGTGTGTTGGCGCTCACTCAATACTTTACACTCTATCTGTATAAACTACCTGTGTTGTATGTATATGTTCCATTAGTACCTATGTAGTATACTATACAATAGTACAAAGTCTCGAGCAGATGAAACACTCTGATGTCCTGATCCGAGCTACTAGTGATAATATCAGTCCAAGGTTGCGGAATCGGATGAATCAAGCCTCCCTCGGACTTCTGGGTGTTGACAGTTTCCGACTCCTACTCCTTGTACTCCAAGAACAACCGACTCCGACTCCATAAACCTGGGTAATAACAGTCTTGTATCTAGCTATACATGTTGCTCTGTGACTCAGGCAAGCATATCGATCCAATGATGAGATGTCGCCGACCTCTCTTGCTCCTGGCGTGTAAGCCTCGTGTTCCAATTGTTATTGGCTTTCCGAGTA
>LQNS02278076.1:36265563-36294251 GCA_001587735.2 Parhyale hawaiensis | reverse complement strand
TCAAATGGAGGAATAAACCCTTGCGTTAACTATGTTAGAATAGGGAGACTCTAGCTGTGATTGCCGTAGCCAAAGATCTGTGGATGTCAGGAGAGATAATCTATCAGCTGAAGCGGTCGGGACGAAATTACCAACAGGGACGTTACCACAGAAGAAGTCAGGCTCTGGCGCACCTAAGAAAACTAGGTATACTAATAACAAATAAGCTGCTGAAGCGTGAGGTTATCTTAAATCGTGCTTTAATTGCCATTGAACTCAAAAACAAACGTCCTGAGCTCCTCCAGAACGTCGCAATGAGGACAATTCACGATCGGCTTCATGCAGGAGGACCTGGGTCTTCAAAGTCGGCATGCCGGAAAGAAACCCATGCTCTTAACGTTTCACGTTTCAGTCTTCCTTTTCTAGCATGGTTAACGCAAGGGTTTACTCCTTCATTTGGAGCATTTTTTGTTCCACTGTGTGCAGTAGGTGTAAATTTATAAGACTTGAAACAAAAAATAACGCGTCGGTAAGAGCAACCCACGATCAACCTCACTACAGCAGCACAGAACCCTCGCTGAGTGTTGGCTGGGTGATGGACGTTTGCTATGAGTGGGCGAAGGGAATGCATCACCATTAAAATCTTCTCGCCTTGTTATGTCGGATAGGATAAACGAAATACTAACTCACATTTCTCGTGTCTTACCATTGAAGTGTAAAGATTTTTTGCCGGCACTGTATACTGTGCTTCTTACTTCTTTTATCTCCCCAAGAAAGGTTTCTTTGCCAAGGATTAATGTTTTTTTTATCATTGCACCAATGAAAAGATAACTTTCTTTGGGTTCTTCCTTTTGTGAAACGCATGCCTGGGGTGTGTCGCAATCAGCAATTTGGGTTACGAGTGCTACACCCGTGACCCAGCCAGTCGCCACCTGTGTCGCAATCATAGCTCAAGTGTTGACTGCGACGCGGGTTACAGTGACGCAGGTCACCAAGCCCAAACATCTATTTTGAATAAAAGGAGCACTGAATTCATTCAAATACGCAATAAATAAACTCCGTATACTAGAGTAACTAAATCAGATCAATTACTTGGAACTTATATTGAAAAACAAACTTCAATTAAAACGGAATTTCAATGTAGTTGAGCTGACACCGCTCGTCGCTGGATGGCGCTCTCACAACCACTTTTCGAGTTACGGTAACCTTTTTTTCAGGTTGTAGTAGCCCAGTTTTGGCGTGATTGCGACACATCTCTGACATGTTTATCTCTGGACAGCCATTGCCGTGTATTTAGACTCCCCTCAGGGTGGCATGGCATGGAGAATAGTGTTATAGGGCCGTTGGGTTCGTCCCTGTTATCGGCCTTCAGGGTATTTCACTAGTATATCTTTAAATGTTTACCAAGTTTTTCAAGTGACTGCTCCAAAATGCAATTTCACAATCATGACAATTATCCCAATGAACGTATACCCAGCAATTTATCGGGCTATGCTTTCTATTCGCTGCCACATGATGAACTGCACCGGTCATGTAACCCGCCAGTGACAGCATATAGCCATATGTCTTCGGGATGTCAATCATTCTGTGACGACTTCTTCCTTTTTGTTTTGCTTCCACGCACTGACGAGCTGAGTTCTTTTCTTTCTCTTTTCTTTTAACTTGTTGTTCTAAAGCATGGTGTCCATCTGGGCCAGACATTCTTGATATACTGCGTGTCTCTTGAAACACTATTGCAGTGACTGTCAGGCGCAAGCTTAGGTGTATAAATATAATAACAATAGTGCAGGTCATAGAGGGCCGTCAGTACGAGTTTTTAATCAATGAGCTCTCTTTGCAACCCGCTGTGCAGCGTTGGCCAATGTGTGACGGCCTTGGAAACAACGATAAAGTGTGTTTCTCTGTTTCCGCGTTTGTTCTATTACTTCTATTGAGTTCTGGTCCATGCTATAGCAGGCTGTTTGTGTCTGGACAAACGTATTTTTTGTTAAGAGTCATTTTAACGATCTTCTGAATTTAATGGTTTGACATACTCTGTTAGATACAAAATGATGAGAAATAACACACCGACACATTTGTTTCCATGGGAACAGTCATATTTTAGCACAAATAATACGTTGCAAAAACACTGTAATAGCTACCGCGAGTTAGCCTCAGACATGTTTCCATCTCGCGCACACAACAATTGTATTGTTTTTCTATTGGAATAAAAATAACCGGCGACCCAATAGGAACATGGGTGAGTTTCAGCGAGGTAACGGACCCACTAACCAAAATTTGACGGTGCGGACAATTTGGTCCGTTTTTCGCACTTTAGGCTGTAATATCAGAAAAACCCGAACTAATTTCGGGTAAGTTAGTAAATATTCGGGTATAATAATATCGGGTAGGTTAAGGAGGCAAGGCCTGTTTTTTTTTTTTTCAGTAGAAATTTTCGGGTACTGTCAATTTTTGGTAGGGGTGAGAAAGGGTTAGGTTAAGTTAGATTAAGTTCGGTTAGTTTCCTATGGGGTCGCCGGTTATTTGCAGAAGAACCAGTGTCCTCTTGGTGAGTAGTTAGCTTAGGCCCTAGTTGCACTCTTGATTACGCTTCCAACTAAAACTCAGAAGATATTCTAAATTATCCCTATAAATTTCAGTATTTCTGGAACGACACCGTGATCTTTGAAACACTCCAACGCTTTTTTTTCTTCATAATATTCTTTTATGAATTGGAACACAGTTTTTGCTCAGACTGAGCCATATTTCCACTGCAGTAAGTGACGACGGAATGACGCGACAATGCTTTCGAACTGGCAACGGTAAACATTTTCACTGCAGTGTTCAACACCTTTGACAGAATAACAGATTACTAGATAATTACGCGATTAAGTCTTGCAGCTTCCTCATATACCTTCAAACTTGGCTTACAATTTCGAACTTAGCCATCATTTTGCTGCTTCACGTTTTCAGTACGGTGCTGCTTCTCGTTTTCATTGCGTCCATCGTTGTGCTGGCGTCAGGTAAGTATGGCAGACGTTTGCTCGCGAGGTCTGTTAAGCCGTAGGCTATGCAGACGAGCGGCATCTTCGCTGATTTCAGACCGACAAAATTGTCGAATTGTCATGTTTGGCTCGACGCTTCAATGCACATGTAGCGGCGGAAACGTTTTTGCAGCAGCAATATCCTAGGATAAAGAATTTTAGAAGTTGCATGGAGAAGAAATTGAACATTTCTTTAACAAATTTTATTGCTTCTTTATAAGCTCATTTTTTCAGCGTTCATAGTACTCAGCAACTGAATGTTTTGTGCTATCTACCGTCACTGAAACCATCACAATTACTGTATTGCCGTTTAATACAAGAAAATAGTTGAGCTGAAAATGTTGTAGCTACTTTGATTCGACAAGGAAGCGTTTTACTGCGTGTTGAGTTTAATTTTATCGGTTTATCAGGCTTTAAATCTTTCAAAAATAGCATGTTTCTATCAAAATAAGGCTAGAAAATTATGAGATACGAATGTGACTTCAAACCGCCGCAAAACATGAGCGAAAACGTAAACAAACGAGATCATATCTGAACGCGCTGTCATACATTGGAATGAAGGTCGCTCCTACGTGTGGACAGCAAGCGGTAAACTTGACGCACAACTTGTGTTCATTTTCGTGACTGAACGCGTTATTAACAATGAGGGAAGTGTGAACTGGTCCTTAGTTTCTTAACAAAATTTTCAGGCGTAACATTTTTGCGGCTATCATCGTTGTAACCTGGAGACATGTACTTTTTATACTGCATATTGACATTGCAGTTACAATCGCCTCCATTTACGTAAAGTTTTAAGGAAAACGGATGTGTTACATACCATAGAAGTCAACAGATAATAGGAAAAACTGGACTGCAAGTTGCTTTGAGTTGCTCCAAAGCGACGAAAAAGATTCGCCTAGACGCATCCTGCTGAACTCGCTCATCCGGCAACTTCTTCGCAGTCTGGTGGAGCATGTGTTGGCGAAATGCCACTCTCGGCAATTTTTGCTTCTCGTCTGCATTGGGCTTTATAGTGTTTTTGTTTTGCATTATTTGTGCTGCAATAAGACGTTTCCCAAATAAACAAATATGTCTGTGTGCCATTTCTTAATATTTCTTTATCTAACATTGTATGTCAAACCCTTAAATTCAGAGGATCGCTAAAACGGATCCTTACCGTAGTTTTGTTCTACCTACTGAGAATTTATGGATTCGGTGTACGAAATTTTTACCTCATAATTGTTATCGATAGCTCTGATTCCTTATGCGAATGCCACATACTATCCTGATAACGTACTTACTGGCGATATGTCGCACTCCATCTTCCATAACTTCTGGACTTACGGTACTACAAAACATCTCGTATTATTGTGCATTTGATAGCTGATGTTGCCCCACTTTCAGTTTGGTAAAATGTATTAAATCGAATTGCAATCTAGCAGCTCTCAAACACAAAAGAAATATCGTGCCTAGAAACAACTTTCGCTTAGACTATCAAAAGCTAAAGCATGTATAAATTGAGAATCATGCAGAAGACGAATTCTCTATACAACCTGAAGTACGTAGGTATATCTACATCGAATTTTGCGCACAACTTAATGGCTTTATTGGGCTATAAGGTTTAACTCCTTTTAGATGGACGGATGGTAAACATACTGGCTCCATTATTCAAGAGCTACCCATCAACACACTTATGCTACTCCCCGCGTGCAATAAAAACGGTTGCTATCCCACTCACATCATTTTCGCTGTGTCAATCTTTTTGTTATACCTGCCAAGAGGACCCCGGGGTTCGTTTATAAATTCTTGCGTGCCTACACCATTGTTGCTCAGCCTTCCATAAAAACACAGCGATGCTGCGACGAAGTTTCGTATCGTCTGGTCATCAACGTTGCACCCATACGCTTCCCTCATTTCCCCAGTATACCAAAGAGCGAAATTAGTTTTCCAGTGCAGTCATGCAGCAAATTCTGTAGGATTTGGCAAAGATGGGATCAGTGACAATGTCATTGATTTGTTGAGAGCAGCACGGAATTGCTGCATAACGGTTTTAAATCCATTAAAGAGCTGCTTCATTAGTTATTTAATAAATTCTGTAAATGCCCTCCACCGTACCACCAATTCCTTATTGTGGAATAGAATGATTTAAATTTGGGTCCACTGTTCGTTTTGATACTCCCATATAACTGTGACTCCCTAATGAGTTTTGCAAAACGTGGAATGGCGAGAAACTGATCATTTTCTAAAATTGGGTTATCGAAAATTTGAATGACGGTGAAGTTTGTCAGTTATTTGTAACCATCTCGACGATGTTCTCGTTATCGAAAAGTTTCCATTTGCACCCAATCGAAAGCGAAAACTATAGACGATACCAAATTTCATCAGCGCACTGCAAAAACTAATGAAAGAAAATCATACTAACTACTAAGCATCTTGATGGTTTTAAGACAGAGTCGAATGTCAAGCTCCAGCAAAAGTGTAAGAATGTTTCTTGATTTTGAAGTGGCCTTAACGCTCTCGCTATACCCACTCGATGCTCCATAACTTTATTTTTCTTTGAAACGCTTCATATTCCTAAATTGGCTTGACTGCGCTTTAACTTGAAATAATAGGTCCAAGAAGCAAATAGGCTTATAGCGACCAAATTTTTCACCCATTGTAAGTCTTAATTATGACCATGTATGTTTTTATCTGCTCTGACAAATAAATTTCTATGGAGTTTCAATAAGCAAAAAATCTCCACAAAAAATTTCGTCAAAAGTTTTCTGACAAAGAAACAACCCGCTACTTGTGAGATTTTAACCCTCCAGGGAGCGTACGTTAGGTTATAGGGTAACATTAGTGACGCTTATAACGACCAGAGTAGTCCATAAAGGACTTTTCAAACACTGCAATTCACATGAGAAGCCGAAATCGTATAATATTATGCCACCCTATTACAAGGGTTAACCTTACCTTCATAAAGCTTTGCTATTTCGCTATACGAGGACACTTCTACTGCCTTGCTCAGGAGCCAGCATACCTATAAATAGCGATATTAAGTACCAATATAGCACGTCCGGTGCAAGATAAGGTTAAGTTCGCCCATCCTATGTTAAATGGCAAGTCGCGCCTCTGGAAGAACTCCGTACCTTACTGTAGCTTAGTAAGACTTTCCGGATATATTTTTTCGTGCCCATTTTGCTTCTTTCTTTATTCATGCTCGTGCTGATGACGCTTTGTTATGACCATCTTCTTACCTGACTTGATGTTCCCTTGTGCGTTGATTCTGTGTGAAAGCACCCTCGTTCGTCGGTTCCACATTACCATCAACATTATATGAGTTCCTGTTTCTCTTTCTCTCTTGAAGCATGTCTTGAGACATGCTTCAACTCAGGTGTGATCTGATTTTTTTGAGAACGGAAGATTTGACTTAGATATAGAAAGAGGTCTGCGCTTTCTGTATCGAAACGGTCAACACGAGTTTGAAGATAAACATGTCATTAAAACTTCGCGCCAGGGCATCAAAGGACGGGAATATCTCAAATGGAGCACGAAGCAACCCCGAGACGCCTAAGGCGCTGATAATAAGAAAAATCCATCAAAAAAATATTCACTGCCAACTTGAACACCTGCTGATCGACGCGACTGAACACGGATCCTGGCTACGAATTCGATACTAGTACCGTTCCGGATATGAAACGCCGACCTAACTGATGAGTTTGGCACCTAACCGTTCCCAAAGTAAAGGGATGGGCTATACGGACGCAGTTTCGTGTTTCGCCCAAAGATTCTGGGAGCAGGAATAGAGAAATGTAGCCAATTATTGCATCAACAGTAAGTAATGGCCTACAGAAAACGAATTCTTATGTATTGATGAAAGTTAGAGTTTAAAAAATATATATATATTGCGTCTGTTAAATTTTAATCGAGAAGCGCTGAAAAGGACGTTGTTATAGGCATAGCGTTGTTGGAGAAGTTGAGCAATAGTTGTCACTCAATGCAATACGATTTTAGAATTAGCCATTTAAAGTCTGAATAAACAGAATTTGTTATAGTGATAGCACACTTTAATATGTCACTGGATGGTCTTTGTAAGCAGACGTAAGAGTTATCACTGATGTATTTTAGTGTAACTGGCATGCTTACTGCAGAATTCACCCAATACTGTGGCCGTAAGCCACGGGTCGAACGGCTCGAAATTATTTCGGTAAACTGACGCTAGTTCAGAAGCACGTCTTGTATTTCTTCAGCTATTCTTGTTTCTTTATGGTCGATCCCCGGGTGGCAAGAACTGACACACTACGCGCTGCAGTTTCCGGTTCGAATTCCACAGTGTTAGCTCCGAATCTTCTGTTCATCCCTGCATGGAGCACTCCGGCATTGAGAAGCGAAAGAGACTACGACGAGGGATTCACATCTCCATCTTACTCACAGTTACGGATCTCAAGCACCTTTGGGCTTCTAAGAGAGTCTAAGTGATATACAACGAGCTCTCGCATCGGTCGCGTGCACATGTAGAGGTTCGTGCGTGATATTGTACAATCACTATTTCAATCGTTGGGTTCATAGATCATGTTTCTCTAGGAAGGTAGAGATCATTACTGAAATACGTAACAGGTTAATCCAACTGCAGGTAGCATCGTAAGCTCCACCCACTTCCTCTAGCTGTGACGTCATGTGGAGTTTCAGCAAAGTGAACGTTTTTCATCATACCTTGAACTTACATTATAAAAGCAGTGGGAATTGGCTATTATATGCAACAAATGGGGAAGTTATTATCGCACGGTCAAAATTGCTTGCTTTTCTTTGTTAATAATATTAAACACACGAAACATTGTGGTGCAAAATAGCATTAACAGGCAAAAGAAAAATAGCTACCAGACCAGCGTATATACGACTTTCCAATTAAGGTGTTGGATAAAGATATTGTATAAATAGGTATCTTCTAGAACACCTGAACATTTAAATCCGCCCCACTTTGATATAAACATCCGTTAATCGAATGGATTATCAGCCGAAACTGTCGCAACCAGGTCGCCTCGCAAATAGTTCACAAATTTCTCTCCACTGGACGTTATAGAAGACGCGCGAAACCGTCTCAAACTCGTTCGGCAATGAGTTAACCTGTTTCGTATTTCAGCTGTTGTACGTTACAAGATAGTAAATCTTACAACGTTGCAAGTTACAACGTCAGTAAATCTGAACCTAGATCCTTAAAACTCTAAATTTAGGCAAAAGAATTTCGTTCCATGTGTATTCATTGTATGGTAGATACAGAATGATCGTTATTATTGGTATTTACGTCGAAAGCTTGGCCAAAAAAATATAAAATCCAGAAGACGTCTTACTGAAAAAAACCTAATAAATTATGTAACCTGGATGTCAATTATTTTCATCTATAAGTTTGCTATATTTATATTTAAAATTTCTGAATCTTGATTCTTTTTCGTGTTTACTTTTTACGATGGGTAGCTCTTTCCGATCTGATGGTCTTTAGGTCTTTCTTATCTCCTATTTTCTTATTACACTAGTGGACCCGTGGGTGAAAAAGTTCACGCAATAATCGATATGTTTACATAATAAAGGTCAGTGCGGACTTTTCGCTTCTCTCACTTGCTTCTTTATGTTCTTCATTTATCCTCTGACGTACTCTCATCCTTAGGTTCTTTCTTCTCCATTCTACTTCTTTCACGTGCTGCTTCCGTATTGACAGGTAGAAGTAAAATTTTGAACAAAACTGCAGTAAACTTGAAAGCGACTTAAGTCAGCTTCTTTGCAATGTGAGCGCACCGTAGCCATGATACTGCCGTTCAAACTCAAATATCTGCTTCATTGAAGTGCTGAAATGTTGGCTTATGAAGAGGAAACTCCTCCGTCAAACAAAGAAAGGCAGCAAGCTAGAAGAAATAATTGTCTACAGCCCGTGAAAAAATCATCCCTTCATAAGAGCTCCGTTGATGATCTACTGAATTCATACGACGTGACCTCATAGAAAAAAGTTATAAAATCAGACTTCAGAAGCTGCAGATATCTTTACTTTGATTTAAAGAAGTGCTTCAAGCAAGAAGTGCATTCAGGTAAAGGGATAAGGATTCCACTTCTGACATCTTCTGCAGCCTGGTCATCGATCTTCATGAAAACGCGACTCAATGACAAAATCTGTAACCTGGCCTATTTTCCGCCTATCTATTTCCTTACGAAGCGAACACGAAATGAAGAGAATACCCCAAGTGATTTATTAAATTAGGATTTTATGTTGTACGGACAGTGATTATTTGTTAGAACAAGTGTGTGAATCGCTCTTATTCTGTACAAACCACCTGAGCCCATAGGAGGAAAAATCTAATTGCTAATCACTATGATGTATGTACATATAAAGGCGGCCTTTGTACACAATTTCCCCGTATAAAATTTTGTAATAAATTCCCCCTAGAACCGAAACCGAGGAATCCCCGTTTATTGAGAATATCTATAAGCTAGGAAAATATTAATTTCGGGCTTAATTTCTCTACTTGAGTAGCCATTATATTGGCTACGGAGATTTAGATCTAAGAATATGGTAGACTATCTGTAACAATGCAACTATGAAATCTGCGTATTACGAAGATGGAAAGTCCCTGGCGTGCGGACGTCTGATGGTGCCCGGTACAAACTAGTTCTGTATTCCTAAGACTGAAGTATAAATCTAGTGCTGATAAATATTGACAATGGAAAATATTCTTCAGATCAAAACACGTAAGAAACACACAATATACTCTTGATTTACCCAATTAATTAGATCTCCCTTTCTATTGGATAACTTCGTCTCCCTTCTATTACTTTTTTTACAGTGCGCCAAAAATAATTTTGTAATAATTTTGCGTTTTATCCTATGCCTTTCAATTAAGAATCATCTGCAACTATTTCACGACCCTAACTTTTCCCAAGCTTCATCCTAAATTTACCACATAACAAAGCAAGAGGGAAGAAGAGTGAACCAATAAAAAGGGACATCCAATTGGGTTGACTTCTATTCATATCAAATTAAGAGCGTTATGTATGTTTCTTATGCCCCAAGTAATATTCTTTTCCGTAGCTCCCTTTATGAAGGACTGAACTTTGAATGCTTGAATTTCACTAAGCTTGAAATGATAGGGTTCGCTTTGGTTTGTGAACAGTACGTAAAGAATTTCCTATGTAAGAGAAGTTTCTGAGGCCTACTCTTAAGGCACTCCTGTAGCACGGAGAGATCGGTGAGCTAGACGGCAGCATGGCACAGATCTTCTTAGTGATAAACAGATAAGGCACTGATAACAGGCTCCGTATCGCCTTCCTAAGCCAACCCCTTTACAACAGACTTACGCGCTACGTTAACGTTATCAAACGCCGGTTGCTGTAAAACAAATGTCAGCAGTAGCTCATATCTTCAAACTTTCCAATGTTTTATTGCACGAGTCACATTATCTGGGGATTTTTCGACACTGCTGCACCTTTTCTAGCCTGTGTCTGGAGACGAGCTGTTAACCTTGAGATTATTCAAACAGATACAAGTAGGTAAAGAATATGCCATTCAGCTGTAAGTTTCCATTTTCTCTTTTCTTAACCTGCTTTCGTTTCTTCCTAATTCCTACTTCAATTGAAAACAATTCTAGTTTTCCTTTTTTCTCTGAATGTCTGGTCTCATCCTGGAATATCTCCGCCGCGTTCATGTGTTTCTTTATCATGCGTAGCCTTCTTTCCTTGTACCTCTTTCGAAACACGATTGTTGTAGCTACAGAGGCCCTAAGTAACATATCTACTAATCTCACTTCTTATATGAAGGAGCTATGAGTTTGGGTACTTTTGGTATGATATATAAACCTCTCAAGGTTCATACAATGACCATGCCAGGGAGTAATAATAACGGGAAAAGCAGATAAGAATACGAAGAAAAACAAAGCACGCGCGTAGAATGACGTTTTTTTCGGACTCAGCAGCCGCAGCGCACGCTAAGCTTCAAGTGTATAAAATAACATTGTCAGTAATATTATTTGATGTGCTCTATCTATGCTTGTCTTATAGAACGTGGTATTAGTACTTTCCGACTGCATCTAATAGGTGAAAAATATATACTGATAAAAGTAATATGCAGGCACACCAGCAGCGAGAATGCAACTGCTGGGTCAAAAAATAAAAAAGTCATTTTACGCCCATTCTTTTCTTTCAATGCTTGTCGGGTTCTCCCGGTAAGGTGACTCTGGACCATGCTGTCAAGCTAGTTGTAGGTTCGCCCATCCTACATTTATTACATATATCTTATGGGACTCCCATCCCCACTGGGACTCTAGAAGTTACATCAGACTAAGCAGGGCTTTCGTGACGTCTTTATCCACGCTCATATTGATTTTCTGTATTTTTGTTCCTATTTTAGAACTTCAGGATATCTTTTACTGCATATAGAGCTTCGTCACTTATATCGCCAGCATCACATGAACAATATATATCGTATCGTATACCTCCCTGCAGTTGCTTGCCTGAGTAGTGTGTCACGAGCTGCCATATTTACCATTTAATTTATCTGTACGGTACATTCGAATTACATTTCACGGTAAAAGAGATTAACGTTCTTGTATGGAAGTGGTAAAGTTGCATGTGCTCTTAATTCTGAGGCGTTTCCAATTATTGCTAACCCCTGTACCTGCCCTCTAGTTTTGACCATACGCGTTCTGTTCTGATTAAGTAGCCCTATAATGAGAGAGAAGCATCGATGGCAAATGCGAACTGGCCCCTGATGGATTAGCATTGCGTTCAGCTCTCTATTCCTGCATCGTAAGAATACTGTAGATTGATTTAAAGTACCCGTATCATAATTTTCAAACAATCATAAAAATATGAAATTATCGGGAACTGCCAGATGTCTGAACATTGTTCAGGAAATTTATTTTACGCTGACAATTTTAAACCATAAATATGTATGTATATATATATATAAATTTACGTTTGGTATACTCAACTTGGCGTGCTAACTCGGTTGTGGCCTGCTGTTAGAATGGTAGATTTCCTCTACAGTACTGAAGACACGTGTGGCTGGATGGATCACTTGTATCCTCTCTAACTCCATGTTTAGATTCTCTACAATTCAGTGGCAATTTGTAAGTTATAGGGTCATTCCTTATGAACTCGACCACGGGTTCCCCGGTGGTCAACTCATATTCCCCGGAAAAAATATGCCAAATTCTAGACTGAGATTTCTAAAGGGTTCCTGTATTACGGCGTATCAACTGAAATTACCCGGGCCCATTTTGACATCCCACATGGCGTCTATTCCTGGGTGTCCGCCTTTTCATGACAATACATATGGGATGGCAGGAGCTCTCGCCCTGAAATTTTAATTAGTCAATGAAACTATTCTGTATTCAGGCTTTCAGTATATGTGGTCAGGTAGGTGCTATTTTTTTCTTGTTTTTGAGTTACTGGCATCAAAATTACTGGCATTAAGTGTGAAACTTACAATTTTAACTTTCAGGTTATGTCTGATAATAATTCAAAAGAGGCTTCCAAAGCATAATTAGTTTCATTTTAGGACGCGACTATTGGCAAAGGTTTCTTCTGTATAATAAAGTCCTTATGTGGTAGTTAGGCTGCTCTTAAAGTGACTCTGGCTCAAAGAATTTTATTTCTGACCAATTTTAGACTGACGAATTCACTGCGTGGACTAGGTATTACTCAAAGAAGTGATATTTTTCGCATAACTAACTGTACATATTTGGAAATGATCTCATAAAAAATTTAGACAGCTTGTTTGCTCACCTAGTAAAAATTTATTTTTACGGTATAGTTTACTGAAGTAATATATATTTGAAAACGTGGCTTTAAAGTTGTGGAAACAAGCTGCATTTTTGATACGGGATTTACAGATATGCACAACTATTCAGATGAACTATTACATGCTGTGGCTGATTGTCGGCACCGTGACTTGGTTGATCAAAGTCGATCGAAGAGAGATTTTTAAGTCGAAGTTACTTTTGGTACTTCCTAATTGCTAAATTAGGACTTTATTCTACACTTTATGATGCCTTTTGCATTGCCATATCCTAAAACAGATAGGGTCCTCCCTCATTCTATCATTACAGTCATTCTCTGGATATTAGAACTTCAATTTTCGCATTCGACAAGATTTTAAATTTGGATGACAAAAACTCAGACACTAAATAAGATACGACTTTTCAAATGATAGAGCTAGAAGTCTTGGGTGGATATTACTTGGTACCGAGACGGTGAGCTTGTGAAGACAACTTGATCACGCCCTGAATTGGGAAAATCAAACGCAGTGGTTTGTGCTGCAGATATAGGCCCACTGGCCCCAGAGAAGTAAGTTCGGCTGCAGCCGACAGCGGGTCATCAAGAACTATGGCACCAATTTGACGGAAGGTTCAACGACCCGCGTTCCTCTCTTACCCCCTCATCTCTGAGGGGGTGGACTACAATTCGAAGTACTCCGACGGCCGCTACCGACTCAGCACACTTAGATCAGCAAAGAACTCTTATGCCTGGGTGGGTCTCGAACCTGCGATACAAAGGGCGTACGTTCAGCTCGTAAGCTTGCTGCTACCGTGGTACAGCAACTTTCAGGGAGATAGAGCTAGCTTATGCCATTCCAGAAATATTGACATACCAAGGTGGGTACTCAGGAAGAGGTAGTGTAGAATTCGAAGAGGCAAAAATGCCACAGCACAGTAACTCTGCAGCCGTTCAGCCTAGAATTTGACACAGTATAGGTAGAAGTATCAGGGGCATGTTTTTCGTCCTAATCTATGTGGGTAAATTGCAAAGATTTTCAAACCTTGGTCGAGTTCTTATGGAAGGTCCCGACCATAACGGAGTTCTTCGCCGTCCCAGTATAGCAAAAAAGTAAATTGACTTCACAGGCATCCAGAATTCTTTTAAATTTGCGAATAACAAATGCATGGAGCCTATTTGTACTTTATTGTACTCTTACGAGTAACTTCTTAGATAAATTAATTTGTAAGTCTGAATAGCGCCCCCCGGAGGACCATGTAGTCTGTAGATTACCTCGGCCTTAGCTCGGCCTTCGGGACGTATTTGCACTGCTCGCTTTTCTTTCTTCCATTTTCATACTTCTACTGATGATGCTTTCCCCTGTTCTTCCTCTTCTTTCTCGATTTTCTGATTCCATGCACATTGATGCCGTGTGGGAACCCCTTGTGCATGGGTTGTACGTTTCTTTTGAACTACCATTTGTCCCTTACTTTCCCTTTCTTCGAACGGCAAATTTGTGCTCGGTTAGGGAGGCACTTCAGAAAGCATATGATGGGCCATATGCCATATATAGGGTTAGGTTTACGTGGTTCGTCCATCCTATGTCATGGGGAGCTGCCCCCGAAGGGGAACCTATAGGTTACCTCTCCTTTTACTAGGCCTTCGGAACTTCTTTCCTTCGTGCCCACCGTGCTTCCTTCCATTTCCATATTCCAGTTGTTCTGTTCTTCTCGTCTTTCCTGACTTGCTATTTTCATTTGCTTTGATCCTGTATGAGAAACGCCCCTGTGCATGGGTTCCACATTCATACATACTGTATGATAAGTCCCTTGTTCTTTTCTCTGTGACATCGTCTTCGTGCGGAAACGGAGGTTTAAACCAGACTATAATAATTGATTAGGGAGGCTCACACTACTTTATATAATGTCTATAATATAGCTAGTAAGTCTTGTAGTGAATTTGCTGAGCTTACGTAGCTGATTTGGACAGTCTGCGGCAACCCTGAATCTTCAATGGCATTGTACCTTCCCTCCATAGAAGTTTAAGTCATCTGTAAATATTTTAAACTCCTGTTCTCTTTTGTATGCATAATTAGGTTCAATTCGTTTGTAGGACCATCATTCATTTTCGATATTTTGAAGTCGTATATAAGTAGAAGGATGTATTTTAAGACGTTTTTCATGAAAGACGTTTTTGCCGCAAATGCTTAGTATTCAAATATCTGACTTTGAAGTTTTTATTAGCGTCCTACATTACGGCAGCTTGTTGAACAATATGGCGGCGTAACGCGCTGCCGCTGTACACTGGTTTTTATATTTTTTAGTAGTATATTAACAGAACCAGATTTTTCTTCATAATTTTATGATATTTTGATTTTTGAAGTATTATAAAGGTTGAAAGACTAATTTTTAAGATATTTTTGAAGAATGACTTGGGTAGGAATAGTAGGAACAAAAAGACGGCGCCTGGCGCAACGCTGCGAGTGACGAAGGCGTTAAAATTAGAGAAATGGCTGTTGCAATGGATGGTGGTTGTGCCGCTTGCTCCCTGGAATATTTCGACTGTATCAAACAATTTCACAACGATGATCATGCTAGTGTGAAATTCTTAATTTTGCATGGTGTAATTCTTTACAGTGAGGAGAATGAAAAGGTAAGGTATTTTAATGTTGAACCTTCATTCATAATCGATATTTTGAAGTCATATATTCGTAGAAGGACCCATTTTAAGACTCTCGAATGACGTTTCCGTCGCAAGTGCGTTGCAGCGTCTCTGTGACCTGGGTGATGGTCGGCTAGGATGCCATACTGGCTATACTGGTGGTATCGCGGATGAAGACAAAGTTCTACCGAGGTCCGACGTAGTGCAAGTTGCAAGGAAAGGATGCAAGGTATGCAAGAAAAGCATCTCTTCATTGTTGATTCATGTATTGGGAAACTGGACGAGATAGACTTATGATAGGCTAAGTCTAAGACGGTAAGATGGTGGACGTCTAAGAGCTAGATATCAGTGAGCTCTGGGCTGGCGCGAGATGGTACGGAGTGCTTTTATATCAACCGCACAGCACACAAGGTGCAGGGTGTGGCATCGTCTGATCATGCAATCGGTCAGGTAAACTGAGGGCCTAACAAGTGCTTACCTACTTTTCCAGATAGCTATTTAACTTTGAATTCCCCATCGTTTCTTTTTCTTTGCTATACTTTTTTCCGGCAACAACGTGGCTCTTACTCATATAGGTTAGGAGGCCAGGCCTGGTTCTGCTAGTATCCTATGAGAAATATACCAAAAGTGTAAAGCAATACGCGCTACGCCGCCATGTTGGAAAAACACCTGCCGCTAGATCGCACGACACGGCCGAAATGGTGGATCGTAATGGGAGCTTCAAAGTCCAATATCTCGAAAAGTATGCATATGCGGCAAAAAACGTCATTCGTGGAAAACGTCTTAAAATGGGTTATTCTATCTATATATGACTTCAAAATATCGAAAATGCATGATAGTCCTAAAAGCGAATTTTACCCATAATTATATCGGCCAGATAATCGTTTCCTTTATCTATGGTTGCTCTTCCTTTTTGCGCTCGCTACTTAGTTTGGAAGAAATTCCTAAAAATATTAGAGTCGGGGATGCTCCTGATGTTTTAAGCTTCTATTGTAACGTTTTTGACGAAGAAGACTGTATATATGAAATAGTATTAGGAACTGAAGGCGTTCGCTCAATGAAGAACATGACCAATCTAATCTTCAATAATACCCGGATTCGAACCTGTTACGCGTCAGAAACACAGTGTTTCCTCTGTGTGTTGTACTCCTTAGAACATAAGACAATTTTTGAGCACGTACTGTTCTCGGAAACCTAATTTGTGCCATTTTTTATTATTATTGGCAATGCGATTAAAATTGCATTACTTTTGATAATGTTTTGGCGCTGGTGTAAAGCTGGCGCTACGAACCCATGACAGAAATTCCTTTAAAAGTTATCTATTTAAATATGACATTAAGACGAACAAAAAAAGTTGATTAATGATCAGTTTTCTGGCGTTTCTATTGTCTAATAAATATTATCCAAAAATTATGCCGCGTTACCACTCTTTTAAATCTGGCAAGTATCGGTTGTAGATCTCAACCTGCTCACGGAGTCAGCAATATAGTGTACATTGCAATACACTATTTTTCCACAATTGTCCAGTTGAGAAGAAACGTTGTAGATGTTTAATACGAGCTTCTTCATAATTTGGCCCTACTGCAGCCTTTGCTATAGTGATGCGTCACTTGTGCTCAAATCTCACCCCGAAATCGATGGTAGATCCAAGTCCGGCCGCAGTGGCACACCCCTCTACGACCGGCGCGTCTACAACAGAGGCCTGTAATATAGCGGCTTTGTTCCCATTCTTACGAGTCGATCACTCGAAATGTACTTGTATTGACCAGTGGGTCGGCGGCACTGTGCTCGTAAGACGCTGTGACACGAAAGCCAGCAAATGCTCTGGTGCTTTTGCGTGTCTATGGAACACCGGCGGGGTGTCTTGGTGAGTTGAGACCCCTTCTTCATGCCTGGCAGCCATTGATGAAAAAAAAAAAACCTCGGCACTTTTTCGCATCTTCGGTTTGAGCTATATTTGCTACATTTAATAAGATGTAATTTAACGATGCATGATACAAGATGGTATGTTCATTTCTGCCAGTGTACACGAATTTTGATCGCGCAACCGGGTTTTCAAATGAACCGTGGTTTCTGAGTTGCGGTTGTAACACGATGTGTATGTCCGACTAAACGTAGGATCCCTTACGGCAACAGTAGAAGTGCATTTTCGACCTTCTCGAGTTTTGTTCAGTAGACAAAAGGTCAAGACTCCATGTGGATCAAAGACACGATCTTTATCAAAGAGTCCTGTGCAGGGCATGAGTCTTTGTCCAAGAGACTTGATGCAGGCGGTGACTCATTGTCCAAGACTTGTGGTACAGAACATGACTCACTGCCTGCAAGCCGTGACCCAGTGAGTCTCCATCAGAATAGTTCCCGCGAAACCCTCCCTGCGATGCCAATATTTGCCGAGTGCTGCAGTAAAGGGAGTACGAGGCCATCTTAGTATCCCCCTTCCTCAGCTCGTATCCTGGATACCTACAGTAAAAGTCAAGCCACTTCCGCCTTCCGGGTGTGCTTTAAAAGCCCTGCTGAACCGTGCTCATGGGAGTATTTATAAAGATCATTTAGCAAATGCTCGATTTGTTGAAATTTTCAAATGGGTGTAGTGTTCTTGGTGTAAATCTGATCATCAGTCTGTACAATGAGGTATAAAGCCGGTTGTCAGTCTGCGTTGTCAGTGTCGTCATTCTGCACAGTGAGGTATAAATCCTGTCGCCAGTCTGCACAGTAAAGCAGCAAACAGAGCAGAGTAGCTGATATTTTTTGGCAGCAGCCTAATAGTTATAGTTAGGAAGTTGAAGCCTCCGTTTCCGAGCAGAACAATATCACAGAGGAAAGAGCAAGGGACATATAGTATGCCAAGGAAATCGGGGAACCCATGCACGTAGGTGTTCCCACCACACAGGATCAACGCGCATGGGAACAGCAAGTCGGGAAAGAAAAGGAAGAACAGATAAGGCATGAGCAAGTAGGAGTATGAAATCGGGAAGGAAGCAAAGTGGGCACGAAAGAGAGACGTCCCGAAGGCCTAGCTAATGGCTGAGGTACTGCAGCAGCCTAAAGATTGTTCTGTTCGCTGTGAGTGAAGTTAGACAAATTCACTCTCCGTTATTCTTTTGAATACCATAACTCTTAATCTACTTAACTCTCCCAGCTAGAGTGAAATTCGTTAAAAAGTGCGCCGTATTCACGCCCTAGAGAAGTGTATAGCTACCGATTTAATCGTTGCCCAGCAGTAATTTTTATCTTGCATTAATTGCGTGTTCCTAATGCGCTAGTTGTGATCCTACCGGTCTGGGCTCAGATTTTTACTTTACAGCATAAAGTGTGGCATAAAAATGTGTAGAGCCCAAGGAAAACCCAAAATTTGCTACGGTTTATTAACAACTGAAGTTATATTTATACAAAGTTAATTGACCATTAAACGGTGAAGTGTATCATTTTCTGAAAATTGTCTATTGTGCGTACCAGTAAAGGTAGTTGTTGCAATTGCCAGGTTGATCTTGACTGGCTCAGTAATTGACTGGAGCTTTTATTCACCACATGGGAGCATGTCTAATCTATTACTGTTGAATGAGTGGTGTCACGGCAATTTTTGTTATTTTTGTACGACATTTTATTATAAAATATAATAATAACTCACTGAATCAAGTTTCATGCTAATAATTTAGTCACTCCTATTGATCAATATTGTTTCATATCCATTATAGAAATCAATTCAATTGTGCGCTACTACCAAAAATTCAAATTTTCAAAATTCGTTTTTTACTAAACAGTAGCTATACATCAGACGGACACGGTGGCAAAAGTTTAGGCTGACAGTGTAATCCTAAGTGGCTAGAACAGGGGGCTGGGGGTGCGGTTTTTCTAACACTTAATTTTTTAACTTCAAAAATTTTATTATTATTTGCCCAATCTTCATGAAACTTGGCAGATATTTGTAAAATTTGAGAAAATTCGGGTTTGCTTCATGTACTTTGACCTATTTTGGCTACAGAAAACGAGTTATAGAAAGAAAACGAAAAAGCCATTTTCTTTGAATAACTCGTTTTTATGAACAAATTTAAAAAAAAATACAGGGGTTTAACCCATTTTCTTCTCTAATTTTACAAATCTGTGCAAAGTTTAATCCAAATCGGTACATCAATAAAAAATTTCATTTTCTCTCGTATTCACGAATTTCTCATAAAAAATTACCGCCCAAGGGTTCAAATCTAATTTTTTCATTTTTGTTCAATTTGATTGAAACTTGGTACAGATGTGTAAAATCGGCAAAGAATGTTGGTTAGACTCCTGTACTTTTCCCATTTTCGCCATTGAACACGAAGCGCTGAAAGTTATTTTTTTTTTTACTTCAAAACCTATCTCTTCCCACAATTTTTATACTACAGAACTGCTGTTTTTTGCTTGTTTTCGCAATTTACGCCTCTTTCATATGAGTGAAAAACATTTTTGAATTTCGATTTAGTTTTTGAGATATTTTTGTTTTTTCAAGTTGAACGAGATTGAAAAAATCGAAAAATGAAAATATCTAAAAAAAAAAATCAAAAATTTTGTTCAGTCATATGAAAGAGACGTAAATTACGAATACTGTAGAATTCAAAAACCCCAGCTCTGTAGCATCAGAATTGTGGCAGAAGATATATTGTGCAAAATTTTCGAAAATTTCGTTTTCTAAGAATCAGTCGTTTTCTATGCGTTGTACGAAAAAAATGATGAGAGCAAAAAGTTTTTTTTTCAAATGTTACATCTTATGTTGAAGTTTGGGGAAGATCACTTCACAAATAAAGATGTTTTATCGCGACCCGTTCGGTCCCCTTAAAGGATGCATTGTGAAATAGCAGTTATATTGTACATTTGGGTAATTTTTTGGTAAGAAAGGCTTTCTTCGGCTCTCCCTATAGGGACTGCCACAAGTAACTGTTATAGTAAAGGTCAGTTGAGATGCGTGCATCAATGCGATTGTGAACTTTGTCTTGGTGCAGGGGATCTACTATTTAAGAGAACTCCAGAGCACGCTGGAGAAGCTATCTTGTTGGCAACAGTGTTCAACAATCTCCATTCCCTTGTGGCGAACACGTTGCGTATGGTGACGTCCAGGCGCATTTGGATTACTTGCAAACACTTTCCATAGTCTTAAGGCTTTTTTCATTAATTTTTACAAATTATTTCTGTGTATAATCTCCAAGTCTTAAAACTTGATTATCATTGCCAAGATACCAACTGATGATAGGTGTAGTCTTGCAACGCTTACTACTTTTATAAGTTTATGTTTGCTTTTGTTTGTGTGGCATCTTACTTCCGATTCACTTCTATTTTCCGGCTATGATGTAGAGCCAGCTTCTGTGTTTTGAATTACGAAAGCCTAAATTAGACCATTAGGACTTCTTTCTTTCCGTGCATAGTTCCCTTCATTTACAATTCATGTTCATACTCTCTCTATATATTTGTTTTTCCTTCTCTTCCCATGGATGGAATTAAGATGCTTGTGTGTGTGGGTTACCCGTTGCATCACTAGCACTTTTATTGTAGAAATTGAAGCTTGAAGGGGGTGGTATCATGATCTTCAAATTTTTGAAAGAATGAACTACTAATAGGTGAAGGTAATTAAATGATAAATAGTTCAAATTAATTAGTTCGCATCATACCCCAGGGTTACAACCGTATAATAAAAATTGGCAAGCGTCAGGCGGGTTCAAGTCAAGCGACATATTCTGCAATTGCCAAAGGTCAGAATACACTAAAGGGAAGTTGTTTACTACATTGTTTGAACTTTAAATTGCCCATAATACAGTGCATTGTGAAGGCCGATGCATATTGCTAAAGTCAACCGGTAAACAGCGCTACCAGGTGATTATAGCTGCTGCTGCTGCATATCTGGTACTGCCTTGGACATGAATCTGATTAGGGTCCACCCACAGATAACGTGCTATGGATGATCTAGCAATGTTTAAACAAGTAACTATTATGAAATAAAGACAAACAGGTTCTAAGGTATCTGTTACCAATCAAGGGTAACACTACAAATTTGCCTTGATACCGCCCCTTTAAATTTTGAAACGAGTTCTATAGTTGCTTGAGTAAACCACATTGTTAATCCTCATTTGTGTAACGGCGCGAGATGCGGTAAAATTGAGTACAGTTGAAGAATTTATCGCACTGTAGGTAATTCTCGCCCTGCACTTCTTCATGCAGCAACTCGCTCAAGTGTCACGCTAGTGCGCGAATTACCTCGTACACGAGCACACTGCGGTGAACAACCGGTGCAATCTAAACCGAGCACACGTCACAACTAAAGGAACATGTTCTCTCAGTACTTGATGTGAGAGTTTTGTTGCGTCCTTAGAGACACAACAGTCTGTTTACCGAACGGTTTAGTGACAGTGGTAACTGTCAAGTTCTCTTCAAAAATTTAATTTCTGATACTTCTCTTCAAATTTGAAGTGAATGAAAACTCATGAAACTGGACACTTTTGTGCTGTTTAAACGGACGATGCGACGCATTCGGATGCTGCGTAGAGGGAACACGTTAATGTGATTGTCATGTGAACAAGCCTGCACCTATCTTTGTTATTGAGAGAAGATTTTGGTGGTATGTTCAGATTTTTCATAAACAGCAATGTCGCCCATCAGAAATACGATAACACACGAGATACCTCGTGAAAACTTTTTCTTCGAGAAGAGATCACAAGATACACTGTGTGTTAGTGCGTGAAAGGGTTAACACGCGAACGATCAATGGGTTTTCGAAAAGCGCGAAGTCCTCTCCAATTTTTTAAGTCAATGTTAATCCTTGTTATCCTTAATGTGCTGAAATTCGAGGACCTTTTTTAATGTCTAGACAAATTTCTTAATTAATGTTAGTATAATACCATGTCTCAGGAGTTTGCATGGTCATTTGTCATCTCCGAAAGTAAATGTCCATTTGAAGAAGCTCGCTATGCTGGGCTCATCCCAGCTTTGTCTTGTGTTTCGTATAGGGGCACGCCTGTCGAAAATAAGTGTTTGGTGTTGCTCAACTGTTGTGTTACAGTTCTTATGAGCACTACAATTGCATATTAAGTCTGCGTTACATGGACTTCTTTTGTCTTATAACCAAACCACGAAGCATTCTGGAACACAGCCATTCGTGAAGTTGACAGTTTACCTGATCTACTGAAGTTTGGCGATGACTCTTGACACATTAGCTCATTCCTTACTGGATTTACATAGCTATACAATATTAAGTTGAGAATTAATCAATCACGAACTTTGTGTTCATGCTACTACAACGACTGTGTTGCCTTTTCATATTTGCTGTTTCATCGGCACCTCGAGAGAGAATCTGCATGCCGTCTTATACCTCACGCTGACGAACAGACCTAGAGTATCATTTGTGTGTCCGTATAGCCATGGCTCAAACACTTGCGTTAACATATAATTGAAGTATGTGGCTTGCAGTCTGCCTAAGATTCAGCGATAATGTGTACAAAGACACCCATTTCAGCAGAACCGAAACTATCATCTGACTCTTAGCCTATTCTTAGCGCATAATCTGTTCTAACCGTACACTCCGAGGTAGGTCATATGCATGTATTGTCACCTTCACTTCTGTACTGTAACATTTTCACATTACCCTACTTCATGTCCACTTCATTTCTACACCACCACCTCTTCAGCTCCATTTCACGTCCACACCATCTCCTCCATTTCACCACCGCCTCCACACCACCACCACCACCACCCATGAACTCTCCCAGGATTGCCGCGTATCGATCTCCTCCCACAGCGCCGGGGAGAAGCAGGCGGCGCTTGGTCAAACGGCGGCGGCTACACGACCTTGTCTCTGCACCAGACGTATCCCTTTTTTATTATCATTACCACTGCACCTAGCCGTCAGACATGGCTGCGAAATAATTGAATTGGCAGCTCTAAATTGTTCCTCTACGTGTCAGTAATTCTGCTGCAGAAGCTGCAATGCTTCCGCCCCCTTGATATTCCGTTTCAGATATTTGAAGAGATCACCGTCACCAATTCTGGTTTGGCAGGGCAGTGCAGTCAGTTCGCTTGGCTGACAGAAAACACACAAAAAAAATGGGGCCAACCTTTGAATTTGCCAAAACTGTCGTTATGGCGATGATACACGCTAGCCAAAAGAACGAGTACCGTCATCTTTTCGTCCGTACGTTATGTTGAACTCTCGTAAACACAGCTTTGAGATTACCAAGAAACGGTCTAAAAATGTTTACCGTCAGTTCAGTTTCCTCGCAAGTGCCGTGAGTTAACTTTCGGACATCTCATTATATCTGGATGGATTTATAACTCAAAATTCTTTGCAAGTGTGTCCTATTTATATGTGCTCATCAACGCATTCGGACGAAAAGATGACGATATTCTTTCTTTTAACTAGCGTGTGGCATCGGCATTAATAAATGTTCCGTGTTTAAGCCACACCTACCGGTATCCATGATAAGGTTATGTTTAAGCCGTGTCCGTGAAGTTAGACTGGCTACGAGTACGGTTTATGTTAGCGCTCAATCAAGCTCTACGGAAAAGTTACAGACTATTTAATAGGTAAGAGAGATAAATAAGTCAGTAATAAATGACATTTGAATTCGGCCGTCAACAAAAACAGCGAATAATAATTTCTAATGATACGTTGTAGTCCAGGCTCGAGGTAGCTGCGCCTGCTGGTAGGATGGCTTTCAGCTGCCATACTCTTAAATCATAATTGGTGAACGTAGCTTACTTTCATTTGGCAATAGTGCATTGTTCTAGTACTGTAACCGGTTAGTTATCACGAGCATTTCCTTTAGTGAACTGAAATAACGCGAAAACAAGAGAACAGTTTGTCAGTTTCACCGAACAGGTATATGCAGAGCTGATTCTAGGATCATACAGTTTACTGCTATTTTCATTTAAACCGATATTTCGCACCAATGATAAGTATAGAATATTAACACAGTTCAGCAAGCTCCAGTGCCGATGGCAATGAAGACTTTTAGTTGAAGAAAGAACAAGCAGTATGGATAATGTCATGAGCAAACCGCATTGCCAATAATTAAGAAAATTAATGAGCACAAACGATTTGACCACGTTCAAAGTAGGATAGCTTGCTAGCCTTGGGCATAGTGGCAGCTTTACACCGTGAGTGACAACTTCTGAGGTGAATCTTCCAATTTCCTCTCATTTGGACTTTTGTGCGACCTGCATGGTCTTATATTTCTTATCAGCTCGCTAGCGTCTCAGTTACGATGTGATTCTCTAATTGCATTGATCACACAGAGAGTACTGTCTCCTTCATCCTTCATCTTTACTAAGGAGTAAACTTTTGTAAGAATCGTTTTAGTCTATCTATGCAAAATACTATTCTTTCATTTGCTCAACTGCGGTCCTGAACTTATGATCTAGATTTCAGACCGTATCAATTTGGTGTATTTTTCAGGAATCATGCTGACACCCCATTACCTAACCTAAGCTCTTTTACCTAACTAAACCAACACCTACTGTGAGGTAGGCCATACACCATACCGTGACTGACTACCCTTACCTTGACGATCCTTGTGTGCACTACTACCAAACGGGCCGTGCGGCTGATTGATGGAACTTCGATGAAACCTTTTCTATTTAACGCAGCAACCTCAAACAGAAAACAAACTGTCTGGGATGATGCAAGAAAAGTGTTGCTATAGCAAGGAACAATATACTTCTACAGCATACGCGAGTGGTAAATTGCAGCTTAATTTAAACCAATGTTAGCTAAATTTCATGTGTTAACATTCAAAGATTGCTGTCCATCGTTGACCTGTACTTGTCAGATTGTGTCTTTCATTGATAAGCGCATTCCTTGCATCACCTGAACACGTTGCTTCGTGCTTGATAGCCCAGTTTACCAGAAAACTGTATATGGCAGTTTCATCTATCGGTTGCGAGACCTATTTGGTATTTTTAGTGGGCGATCAAACGTAGTGCAGAAGCGTAACTAGGGGGGGGGGGGGCGGCAGAGGGGGACAACTGTCCCCGGGCGCACCATCTAGGGGCGCCAAACTAAGGCTGAATTATAACTTAATACTAACGAATTAGACAATGTCTTTGTGATCAATAGTAAAATTAGCAGGGCTGAGCATTGCGCCTTATACTGCGCCCATTTAGATGTGCACATTACCATTTGCACAGGGCTGCTACTCTTTGGGCTATTTCCCAAGATCTTGGGAATTTCCTTTACCGTTTTCTGTTTAACACTGCATATACAATAACATTTCTCCCCGTTTTAGATGTTTTAAAACCGTGTTCAGCTATTTCCCGCTAGGTATTTTTATTGTGAGCCCATCAATATCATCAAGGGGCATAAAAATTATTAGGGAACCCAAAGCAAATATAGCGGCGCTGGCGCAGTAGCGCATTGGGGTTCGCTAAAAAAACTACTGCACATTCGCCCTGACGCACTAGGGATCCTGCGATAGATATATAGTGCTGCCGTGCCTAAGTTTGACAGCAATCTGTGCGATTAGACTCTAATCACAGCAGCTTATATGTACACCACTTCCATTGGACCCTTGAGCATTACGATGGTAACGTTCTCATCTGAGGTTAGCGGGCCGTCGGCGGAGGGCTCGCGAGAAATCGGCACCACAGCCGCGAAAGGTTCGCAAGCCCATAATTTGCAGTAATTTCGCTATCAGTGAGGTGAGTTGCAGGTGCGTAGCGTCAACAGGGTTAAAGTTTCAAAAAGATAAGCTATACAATATGCTTTTATCCTCTGCCTTTATAAAAATTTTTCTTCTCTCGTGAAGTTGTGCAATTTAATAATGCGCCGATTAAGTTTAACTACACCCATTTGCTGGTCACTCAAAATGGAATTGATTATATTTGTTGTTTTCATTTCCGCTGGATGGCGCTGTCTATATGTTTCTCGACTTGTTTTTTCTAGTTTTGGAGTTTGAATTTCAGGATCTTTTCTGTTTCAGCACTCGCTGTATGAAGATTTCTATTGTACTGTAGTAGCGGGGACTGTCTTTCTACCAGACAGGGAAATGCCTGCAGTGTTTGGCAGCTGAGTTAGCATTTTCGGCATTTGCACGTAATTGCGGGCGCACCGTATTGGCCCTAACCAGAAATGGGGATAGACCGGACGTAGCAAAACTGTTTCCGTCTCCAAGTAATCGCTCCCTTCATCTGTGTTCGGCTGCAATCGTGCACGTTTATATCGAAGAGTATCAGTCTGCAGCACAGCCAGAACGGGCGGGCTTCCCAGTTGGGGCATGTCGCCAAGTTGACTTTATGTTTACCAGGTTGGGTGCCTGCTTATTACAGGAAAACAATTCTTTGCTTTTTGAGATTGTAGCATTAGCGTTTTTGCCCTTATGAGAAATGGAGATGGTCGAAGCCGCAGTTACCGGGGCCTTCGTCTTTTGCGCCATAGCGTTGTAAATCTGGTCGGCAGCGGTACCAAACTCCAATGAGTGTAGCGGGAATTTATTTGCTGCAGGAACCAGTGCATGCGAGTTCTCTAGTGGAGGAGAAGATTGAGGTCACGTTTATTCCAGCGTAACTTTTGTAAGGCGATAAACGAATTTTTTAGGTGGCACCGAGACCATAATCTTTAACCACAAAGAGATGAAGAGTCTTTAAAGGCTTTAATTTTATGCAATTTTAGTATATTTTTATACGAAAACTATATTGTGCTTATGCTTAAGGAACAGATAGACTTCGATAATATGAAAACAAAGTTCACTCTCTATTGAGCATATGATGTGTTTCGAATACACCGTCAGTAAATCGCAATTGTAGTTGATGTCGCTGCAATTTGGATGAAGTAATTCATACTTAATTCCGGATTATGATTCGGTGAGACATGTCGAAAACACTCCTTCTCCTTGTGTTTTCAATTGGGCAGGGGGGCGCTCAAATTGGCCTTGTCCCCGGGCGCCAGGTACCCTAGGTACTCCTCTGGCATAGTGTAGTCTATGCTGCAACAGAGGCCACTTAATGCTTAACATTCTTACTGTCAAAGAGCGTGTGATGCTTTTTGTGCCACTTCTCCTGGACATCTTTAGCAAGTAGTACAAAATTTTACTAGCGCATCAGGGACACAATGTCTATATCGCGCCAAACTATACCTGTGGTTTAACACAGGCTCGTGCGCCACTTGGGCGCGAAGTACGTCTCTTTTCACATTATCAATGAATTTTGTCTCGGCTTTTCTGCCGGTAGATATCAGATTCTAAGTGGTCAGTGCGCTGCTGACAGGAAATAGGCGCAAGTTGTGCGTCTCCAACCGCCGGGCACGGCTGAACGCTTTCGCTCATCAGCTACGCCGCACAGGGGGAGGAAGTGAATAACAAGAAGGTAGAAGTCCAGCGGGAATAGGTCGGCCACCTTGATCAGCGGCCCACCTCCCGAAACAGAAGGAAAAGTATTGACAACCTACCGAACTTTACAAAACAAACCTCGTCAGCAGGAACTGCGGCAAGCTGCAACATCACCTGCGGAGAAGGCACTAGGGACCCTTGGGGCACAGTACAATAAAAGGGAGTGGGGAAGCTTCTAAGGGTTAAATTAGGGCCACATTTGGCCGATGGGCGTGGTCTAGCGGCCTACGTCATTCCTCTCCACCACTATGATTGTCTATGGCCGACCTGCCATGTCGTCATCGATGACGTCATAGGTGCAAGCCAGTCAGACGAAATTTAAATCTACGGACAGGGACGGTAACGAAAGATACCTCTACAATGTTTCATTTTGTATATATCATATCTCGATACGTTTTGCACCGTCCTTAATTATCACCGCTTCATTCAGGCAGGATCTGTTGAACATCGATGCATATACAGGGCAATGCATCAACAAACTCTACTGTAATAATTATTGTTCTTATGTAATGAATTAGTTGACCAAACTAGTAATTTATTAACATAATTGTATAATAATCCTCACATTTTAGAAAATATCCAATTTATTGTTCAATAGGTATGGTCAATTAGCAGCAAAACTTTAACAGTTCGAGGGATGACATAATTTCTAAAATTTCTGCACAAAGTAAGCATGAATTCTGGATTCAGTGAAATTTCCATATCCTTTTCTTCAATATTTACATTAAGTTATCGAAGAGATTTTATGCCTATTTATTAACTTAATTAGGCATCACGAGGAGTACTATTTTCATGCCGGCCGTTACAATTGCCGGCTCCGCTGCAAGGAGATTGAACTGAACTGTTAAACCTCCTTGTTGCGCTGCTATTGGCACAGTACAGTAAAGGAAGTAGGGAAAATCTGTTAATTTCAGGTGGAGCCGTGGCGTCACAATCTAGGCACGCCCTTTGCTGGAGCAACGGGCCAATAGCAGAGAAGCGGGCAATGGTA
>LQNS02278076.1:36240129-36264944 GCA_001587735.2 Parhyale hawaiensis | reverse complement strand
GCGTAGAGGAGCGATGACGTAGGCCTCTAAACCACGCCCATCAGCCAAATGTTGCGCTAATTTACCCCTTAGAAGTTTCCCTACTTCCTTTACTGTACTGTGGCTATTGGCCTGTGACTCCAGCTTAGGGCGTGCCTAGTTTGTGACGTCACGCCTCGGGTGGACATCGACAGATTTTCCTTACTGTCTTTACTATATTGTACTTTATGGTTGTAAGGCCGAAATAAATTGTGGCAGGAAAAGGGCCCACCAGTATGTACCCCTGAGGGCGATCTTCATCGAGCGTGTTTTCTAGGGTCATTTTTGCTTTTGTCGGTAGGGCCAGCGGTAACAATGAACACAGTTTTAGCACAGTAAAGTTAGTAGGGAAAATCTTTTGATGTCTTCCCTGGTAAGGCGGCGACGTGACGTCACAAACTAGGCATGCCCTAAACTGAGTCACGGCCAATAGCAGTGGAGCAAGGAGACTTAACAGTTCAGTTTCCTTGCAGCGGAGCGCGCAATCGTAACGGCCGCCAAGAAAGTAATGCTCATCGTGATACCTAATTAACGTTAATAAATAGGCATAAAATCTCTTCAATAGCCCATCTAGATATTTAAAAAACGAATATAGAAAATTGGCTATCCCTGAACCAGAAATCATGCTTACCTTGTGCAGAAATTTTAGAAATTATGTGCTAGTTAACGAAATTTACTTTTAATTAGGTTATCCCTTGAAACTGAACAAAATTTTGATACTGATAGACCATAAATGTTGAACAATAAATTGTATATTTTCTAAAATGGGAAGATTATTATACAATGATATTAAATTACTAGTTTAGCAAATGAATTTGATGTATAGAAACAATAATGATTACAGTGCTGTTCATGTATTCGTAGTCCTCATATGCATAGACGTTCAACAGATCTTGCCAGATGAAAGCCTTGAAAATCGAGGACAGGTGCAAAACGTAGCAAGATATAGACGATATAAAATGAAACATCGTTGAGAAATCTTTCGTTGCCTTCCCTGTCCGGGTATTTAAATTTTGCCGACTAGCTCGCTACTATGACGTCATCGATGAAGACATGGCAGGTTGGCACTAGCCAATCACAGTGGTGTGGAGGGATGACGTAGGGCGCTAGACCACGCCCATCAGCCAAATGTGGTCCTAATTTACACCTTGGAAGTTATCCTACTTTCTTTCATTGTACTGTGGTTTTAGTGCATATCATTCGATGCATCTAACAAGTGTGAAACGGACAAGGTGAAGATTCACGTTTGATAATGCTTTAGTTATGTGACTGCTGTGGAAGTCGTCGATCGTGTTCATTAAATTTTAAATATTATACTTGTTCTTCTAAACAATACGAAGCACACGTTGGACGCTACGTTAAGATGAAGATTTTACTCTGGCGGTGATTACTGAATGTGCTCTTTGCCTGCTGCTTTCTTGAGGCGTTGTTTGCTACTATGCCAGTAACTGATTCCCTGAGCATAGGTTACTCTTTTTAACTTAGTTTACTGTTCGGTTGACTTTATCGTGATAACGAAGGCTTAAACTTTGTTAACCTATCTGAATTTTCTTTGCAGGTTACTCCATAAAGTGTTATGAATGCAACTCTCACACTGACGAGAACTGCCGCGACATGGCGAAGCCCGAGTCCATCAAGCTGGTCGACTGCAACGAGAAAAACGACACTCACAACTACACACTCTGTCGCAAACTCCACATGTTCATGGATGAGAAAGTTGGAGATAGTAAGTTTCAGTATCACTTTACGCTGCACAATTGCTCTGCTCATTAGTTTTCTGTTCATCACTAACCCATAAAATAGTTCCTATAAGCTAGGCCACACTTTTTATAAAGCATTTTGTCATAGGCCTATGTTTTCGCAATTAGTAATACCTGTTGTAGGAAAATATACAGAACTCCCCCAGTATTAGATAAAATGTTGAACTTTAACCTATAGAGGTGACCTATACAACCATACATACATTCAGTCCATTCCTAGATAAGAGAGTCATCTCTGGCACAAGCCGTCATCATAGGCTTTAGTTAATGCCTTCAAAGCATTTTTTCTTCGGTCCACTTGACTGCCTTTTCTCGTTGTATTCATTGTGGCAATTTTTTTTGTTCGCCCTCTTCTCTCTGATTTGCAGTTCTCAGTCACGATCGAGTACCTTGTTTTTTTTAGCGTGTTTTTTATCAATCGCTTGTCTCTAGTGGTACATAGTCCCTTTGCTATAGAGGCGTTACCCTTCTAGTCTTACAGTTGAATATGAGAAATACGTTGCTTGACTTTTGTAAAACTGTATCAGTCTAAGGTATAGACTACACTAGATTTGATGCCCCAGTCAAAATCACAATTAGGTCCTACAGTTGGTAGATATAACTTCTGTAAAATAAATTCGTAACCGCAAGTCAATAGTGAGCGACAGTCGTTGAATTTTTCAACGACAGAATGACCTTAGAGGGAACAAAATTAATTATGCCTTCCTGCGATGATCTGTGCTGATGAATTTGTTCTCCTTGCTGATAACTGTATTCCTGGCATCACCTTGACCGGTTTTTTGTACCTTGTTTGCGGTCCCAATGTTAATTGGAAGACCATATTTTTTAACACACCATGCACATTTGCCGGTCCACTCTTTCGAGCGGCTGGTTTGACGAAACAATATCACATTGTCAAAATATAGCACAGGCAGACCTTCCAATTCGACTCCCTGAAAACTCGAACGGAGTACCTACCTCAAAACTTGAATAGTTCCCTCATTACACGGTCTCTATTTTAGGGTATACTGTAGACTGATTTTGTAAGCAATTTGGTTGTTATTCTGAATAAGCTCGCTTAATATGGATTTTTACGGTTAAATCAGGGAAATGTTGGATTCTTGTTCAAGAACTTTTTGTATAATAAAAACGAATAGTATTTTTTCAGAAGCAAAAAATAATTTTAGTTGTCAAAGTGATTTATATAAGAAACGGGTATTACATAGGTTACTATTCTGCCGGTGTTTACATTTGCTCAAAATTAATGGTCATATTTATATATGCTATTTGTATTATGGAGACGGAGTAAAAAACTGGAGAACCAGGAGTATGAGTCGAAGTCGGACATTAGCCATCCGAATCCGCCACCCTGGTATATAACACTAGCACAACAAGTTATCACCATCTACTGATCATGAATATAAAGGGACAGACCGAAGGCTCCTGTTGTGCAGTACTTACTACCGACACCGGTTGGACAATCTCACATTCGTTTCTATATATGGTGCCTGTACTCCGAACTGCCGTCAGAACTGAAGCGAATAAATAACTCCTTAATGACTTTTTTTTTACCACGGCGTGTCAAACTCAGTCCATCTTCTTTCGTATTTCGTTGAAAATAGTATATGCGTTGGATTTATGCTACTTGAACTAATTCCACAGACGACAAGCACTAATTGTCACCTTTCATAATTCGAAAGACACTGGACGTTCATCGCTTTGCTAATCCATCCTTATTATCAGAATTGACAACGGTTGTAGTGTCCGCTGCACGAGATATCATGTGGTATGTCGTAAATTTGTATTAATAAACGACGAAATACCTCGAGTACTTCCCGTAGCACAGAAATGCATCAATAAAACGGGCTAAACTTACTGCTAAGTTCCATGAAGAGCAGCAGTTGTTCTTTTGTACAAAATAATAAAGACGATGTGTATTTTTCTGTATACCTGTCCATTTTCTGTCACAGTTGAAGAAAACGGAATGGTATCAGGACTGACTCTGACTCCTCAATAAAATTAGCATATTAATATTAGCAAAACCATTGATTGACCAACTACAATTAACCAAAATATTTTCAGCTATTGAGCTGAGAAGAGTGTTCCATGGCGTTTGCAATTATATTTTGCATTATTAGCACCATATTAAATTGTTATTAGGCCAGGTTTGTAGACGATGGCAAAATCATGAGGTAATCTTACTGTATATTTGTATGCACTTCATGCATTGCCAACGTTGAAATCGAAGCACTAAAGATATCTGAAGCTTCCCTTAGCACTTTCTTGCATCTTGATTCTTGGTTTCTTTCCGCAGATAATTTCGTTGCATCATTTATTTATCCAACTTGATTTCAGTCGTCGACGAAAGAGCTTTTCGCTGAGCGCAAAAATTTCAGCCTATGTGATATCCTGACGTATTTATTATGACCTTGAGTCGAAATTAATATTTTGGGTGATCATTGAATTCCTGCATCTTCAGGTCAGAGAAAGAAAAGAAGGATTTTTCGCTGTTCTGCAGGCATGAAGCCGAAACCGCTCATCTCTTGCGTTCCATTAAGTTGGCAGCTACATTAACGAATGTATGGCGGTGGAGACATATCTTTCATGCTTCGCCGTCATTTTGACGGCCGAGTACACTAGTCTCCTATAATGACCTATTTGAGCCAACTAGCGGTTTTGTGTCTCGTATAGCAATGTCGTCCGTGCCAAAAACCTAGTGATAAATTTCAATTGAAATAAGAACAACACCGAACAAATTTAGCTTCGTTTGACCATAAAATTTTGTTTCCAAAATAGGATGTCAGCGCTTAATAGACTAAACCACTCTGTGAAGGAATACCCCTGCTGGAGACGTGACCAAGCGATCCTTGCAGGTGTCAAGGATGTCCCATAGGTAACCTTAACCCTTTACTGGGCGTAAGGTCATACCTGGGCTTCTTAGTAGTGCAGTACACACGAAAATGTTTTTTAACTTCCTGGTAAAGGGTTAATATTAACCAGGTCTTCTGCACGTTTTTTGTGTGTGCCCAGTTTATTTCATTCCTTTTACGTGTTGTTTCATATATATACATACATATATACATACTGTATATGTCGCATTGGCATGATAGAGGTACATCCCCTCTGAGAACCTTGCAGGTTAGGGGCGAGGACTGGTTCTGCTAATGTCCTATATCAAATATAGGTCTTCATACTGGTGTACTGTTCTAAACTTCACATTTCACTACGGGAACCAGTCCTGGAGGGCCTAACCTACAAGGTTGGTGGGGTAAGAGCTCATTGTAAGGGGGCTGGTACTAGGGTGGATGGTGGCAGCACAAAAAAAAAATTTCCCGTTTTACTATCGAGGAGTTGGCGTGCGTTGGAACGTAGACTTATTTCCCTTCAAAAGGAGGCCAAATTTGCGTAAATCCACGGTGTTTATAGTGTTTTTTCCCTTTTTGAAGTTTGAGGCCGTTAGGTGGCCAGGATTTTGGTACCTTTATCGAACCAGAAGGCCACTTAATAGGCCGTGTATGAATATTCTTAGCCATCTAATAGCCCATTTCGAAATATATAAGTATGTACAGTATATTCGTTAGGGGCTCATGGGAGTAGAACCAGGACTCGTGTATAGCGCGGCGGAATCCCAAGGCCAATGCTGAGGAGCTAAAAACCAGACTCACAAACGCCAAGCACTGTAGTTCTGCTTGCCTCTTCCCCCCCCCCCTCCAGTGTAACTCGGTAAAATGGTTTTGAGTGCCAGCTTCATTTCCTGGATAATTCCAGGTGCGAGTGAGATAAAGCCCATTGAGATATTGAGTAGTAATTATTTCGTGAAGCTTGGGAGCTCCCGTATAAAGCAGTAAGAGTCGCATATTAAAGCCTTTTAGCAATGCTGCCCTTGTGGTTGCTCCGTGCTGTGCAAGTGTCCTGGGTGCGAATCTTATGAGCCCTTGCTGTACGAGTATTTATGCAACTGGAAAAAATGCGAAAACTGTGAGCTTCTTTTCCCGGATGATTTCCAGGTGCGAGTTGTACTTAGAATCTTGTCGACACGCGTCCCCTTTAACTATCTGTTGTACCCCTAAATATTTGGGTTGCTCGTCTAGCTTGATATGTATGAGGCTCTAGATCTTTTTTTCTCCATATGGATCGTAGTGAAGTTTCTAGGTAGTGAGGCTTAATCCCATTAGTGCCCGATGTATGCATCTATCGACGTAGTCGTCGCACTATGTGTAACGTCTGCAGAGTTCTTAGTTTATCAAACAAGGGATATAATGTCTTACTGTATAATTGCTTGGGCGTTGCTAGGTTACACTAACATGCCATCTACTCTTTCAGTTCACCCCAGTGAAGACAGAGTGCACAGGGCCTGTGCCTACATCGGGGACGATGGTGTGAACATGAGAGGTGACTGCTACTACAAGAGTGGCTACAACACGCGCACTTGGGTCTGCTCCTGTGACTACGACGAGTGCAACTCGGCCACTCGAACCTACGTTTCTACGGTCCTCATTGCCCTTGTGGCCTTAGTGCGCTTCATGTAAAACATCGCCAGTAGGCTTTACGAAGACGTGGCAATTAGGCTTGATTTTCGTTACAAGGCGGAGTTTGGTGCTGGTTTGTCTATGGTGTCGTCTTGAGCAATAAATGCACACACAATTGTTGCAGCTCGAGACGAGTGGGATGGATGTAGTCTATAAGCTCAGGGTGTGTTCTATTGGAGAGCTATAGTTATTAAGATTTTGAAGCTTATTTGTCCGAAGCTCCAGACAGGTACGCAGGCTTTAACCCGTTGAATTGAGTGTCAGGTGTTGATCTTTAATCGGCTACTTTTGAGACTTAGCAAACTCAACGTTGCTCCGTAAAATGGAGTTTTGAGTTAGCTCGTCGTCATCGGGTCGCTGCAAGCACTGGCAATACAATAGAAAGTAGCAAAGCTATGGCTCCTGTCTGACGTTGCCGGACAATCGAACTTCCAAATCTCTATTTGTCGTCCGAACGAACACGCTGTTAGTGGAGGCAAGTCGCACAGGGTTGACGTAATAGAAACGATATACTGGCATTCTCAGAAATGAAACTGATGCAACGGAAATAAATGATTGTTCGAGAAGTAGTACCGGTAGTTCACGAAGCTAAATTACATCACTTGCACAGGCGGTAAATGGGGTCCTATCCCAAGATTTTAGTTATAGGAGTATTGTATAGCGCGGTCAGACCCAGCAATGCGAGGAGGATGCAGAAATTATTATGGGTGAAGCTAGCAAGATTTATTCAAGTAACCGAGTGTGTTACCGTGCCCAATAAGAGTTTTTTCTCATTTCATAAGCCTACTTCAGTTTGTTCTTCGTTCATTCGCGACTTATCGCTTCTAGGGTTGCGTGGTGATTCTACTTGTCTCGGTTACAGTATCTCATGGTCCTTGCTGCACCTATTGTGTGGGGCAGAATATTGCGGTGGTGGGAAGCATACAACTGAAAATGAAAAAAAAAAGAAATAGAATATCAGTGCCGGAGATTCAAGCAGAAGAGATGATGCGCTGTACGTAATACAACCACGCAGCTGTAGTACTAACTACTAATGATAGTGGTACCATGTGAAAAGAGAAAGTTACGTACTCTCTACCAAAACCACATCTGTAATTGCGGTTTAAACGGATGGAAGGGGACTAAAAATATACAGTTCATGTAGTCTCAGCCAGGATTTAAAAACGCCACCCTGGTCTCCATCTGAGATGTCAAAAGTAAGCTAATTAAACTCTTCATATTGTATGCAGTGACGTGACTGCTGAACTGGTGTTATTCGTATGGCAACAGTAAGATTAAATCATGTCCTGAAAAATTGAGTTAAAGCCTGGCAAGTAGAAGTTTTAATTTTGGTGACTAGTGCATGAAGTGAAGGCTTCGACAGCTCATGGTCTGTATAAAGTTGTTTCACAAGGCGTCATGCCACATGGACGCCTAGAGCACCTGGTACGAGCAGCAGATATTTTTCCAAGGAAAATCTTTGATAAAATTTACAGAGTCTTGCATGCATTGCAATTTTAATATTCAGGGAAGATTTTTACGATAGTAAAGATTTTACAGTTCATCGGAGCACTTTTTGTTTTGAAAATGTGTTAATGCGTTCTCTAGTGTAACTTTTAAAAGAAGTCTGTCTATATTTAATGGGTACAGTATTTCACATTCGGCAAAGGGCCATGGATTGGCAGAGAATTTTTTCAGTTTCAACTGAAGCACTGATTCATCGTGCAAAATTGATGCCGAAAGTCTTTAGCGTATGTTAGGAATAAGCGCTGCGAGCTTCATACAATTAGTAATAGCATTTTGGTGCATAAACACTTCTTGTCTTCAGATGAAGCAAAGCAAACATTTTTGACTTCCGTGTGAACTTAGGTTGTATTTAAAGAAAGTAAATGCTCTTTCGGACTATTTGTCTATCTATCGTCAACGAAAAAAATTTTTTTAACTGGATCGATATACTGTATTTAGCGTTAGTTGTTGGCCTTCAGGCGGAGGAGGTAGAAGGTCTTTTTTCTTCTTTGGATTGAAATAACTTGCTGAGCTCCTTGTTTGCTTATGGTAGTTTGCAGCGCTACTCCATACGCTTCATAACCAGCGGTTGTTTGACTTGTTGACCGTAATTTTATGTGACATAGCACCACGATCACTCTGATCATAACAAAATTTTACTCGATGAAAAAGATTTTTTTTTTTGCAATGGAGCAAGAAGAAAGAATTTAAGATGAATAATTGCTAACAGTGATGTTTATTTTCCTTCCGACTCACAAACTCTCCAATAATGAATGTTGAAATATACGTACTGTCGTTGGAAAGATTTTGAAAATAACTGCCAACGAAAGATAGAGGAAATAACTATAAGGTTGCTGCCTTAGTGGTGTAGTTGCAGTTCAGCTTAATTTACAAGTTGTTTAGTAAGTGGTAAGGCAGCGTTTTGTTTTCAATTACTCTTTGTTCTAATAAAAACTCGCATTAAGGGGAAATACTCTTACCCACATCAACGTAGTATTAGAGATAACAGGAGTGTAGCTTGTTACTCTTGATTACTCGAACCGTTTTTGAAGACAGTTGTTCTATTGTTATTTTATTCTTTGAGAAGTTCCAGCTCAGTGTTGTAGGTGGTTCATGTTGACTTTCTTTCTATATATAGTAATGCATTCTTAATGTAGAGAAATGTTTATTTATAACATTTCATTCTATGGAGTTGCTTTAATGTAACGACTAACATATAAACAAGAATGAACTACCAATTGTGCTAAGAAGTTTCACGGTTAAAATTGTTAATTTATATGTTTGCTTCATGTGAAGATGGCATAGAATGTTGTATATTTGCTGGTGTTTCAATGCTTTCAACACAATGAAAAATTGCTCATTGTCGGCAATGTGTTGACTAGATGACTCGCGTTATCATCATATTTGCATATTTATAATATGATGCACTAGGAGGAGGTGGAGTAATTGCTTGAGAATATTCAATTGCACAAGACATTTAAACTCAATGTTTTAGAAAAACCTCCAAAACCTGCGTTACAGTGCACAGCCGCGCCTGGCCTCCAGCTCTTCAGGCCCACTCGCTACTGCAAATGGCATTTCCTCGTTAGTGTTTGATTTCTTAGTAATAGCAGTAGCTTGGCAAGTTATTAGACGCTAACTGCCATTAACTAGAAGGAGAGTTTGTTTAGAGCGATGGTTCTCAAAATATTGTATGCATGCCGCCTATCTGGAGGTTCTGGAAGGCATTGGAATAAGCGGGCTTAGAAAAAACTGCTTGATTTTACAGTAGTCGTTCTATGATTGACAAGAATGTAGGGATAAAATTTTTCTAAATTTGCACTAGTCATTTTTTTGGAACAGGCTTCTTTTTGTATTTAGAAATTTTTAAAAATGATGAAATTGTATTGACCAGAATTTGATGCTTCATCTTCACAACCCACAGTCGTGAAAATGATGTTTATAGATGACGCTACATGGCCCGTTCTTATTTACAAAAATTGAAATGCTTCAAATTATTCTTTAATGTTGCTGTATTTAATCGTAATTTTGCATGTTGGTTCGTTGGCTCAGGAGGATGATAGCCTGAAGCTGTTCGTTCGTTTGCCAGGAGGGTGGAAGTCGGAAGCTCTGGGTTTGTTGGCCTGAAAGGATGGTAGCCTAGAGTAGTTTGGGAACCATTGGTTTAGACTTAGGGATTATGTGTTCTTGTATAGTAGCCAAGTTTAAAATGCACAAAAGTGTTGATTGTTGTATCTTTAGTAAGCTTATATTTTTAATTAATTCCTGTAGAGCCATGCTTCCCTACAATAAGCTTTTATCGTAGCGTCGCGCTGTTGAGAGGAATTAGAAATTTATGCGACGAATACAGGCAAGCTCGGGTTCTAATAAGGTAGTCGTATGTTGACGATTTCTGCCCTTCCATTCATCTGGTTGACTGGCCTATGAATTTTTGATAGCTGCACCAGTTCCAGTGTTCATCATATTCATAGTTGCGCCACTGATGTGAGTGCGTGTGGGTTCTTTCTGTTCACGTGTCAGCACTGTACTTGTTGCTGAACAAGAAGCATCGTCAAGTGAATTTTCGATTAAAAATTCTTTTGATCTCATTCTTTCCGGAGACTTTAAGCATTGGTCTCAATGAAGTAAACAAATCATTGTTCTTCCATTGTTGCTGCATCAGTCTGACGAGTTTATGGAACTTTTCTCATTCTTTTATAAAATGAATATTTTCTCTGTTGTACAATTATCACAGAGGTTGTTACGGAGTAGATAATATATATATACATTTATATCTTTCAACGGTTCTCAAGTAGAAACTGCCTGTATTTTTTATGGCGTTTTGCCAGTGATAGCATGATTTACATTGCAATTCGTTTGATAGATTTGACAAAATTTGTGTGTGAATGTAAACATCACTGCCTCTTTCCTCCATGGCTGTTGTACTTGTGTTCTATACATCAAAAATGCTTTTCTTGATGACACTGAACTCAATCTGAAACAGTTTTACAGCCCCCTCATCCTGTGCACGGACACTATCCTGCTGTTTAATTGGACCGAACTGTCTTTTTTTTTCTTTGCGTTCCTTCTCCGTTTTCTTTTCGTCTTTTCTTCCCAATTGGCCGTCTGTAAGAACTTCATGACTTGAAGGTGTCATGTATAGCGGCTGATTTGTAATCGCTACCGCAAATTAATTTTGCTTTGCTCATAGAAGTGCGCCAACTGTATCTGCATATTTTTGTCAAAAACCTGTGTCAGAAGCGAACGTTTTATATCGACAAATACCCAATGAAAGTTCATGCTGGACGAACCATGCTTCAGCGTAGCTACAGCATATTGATCATGAGTGCTGAATTTTCGCCACTGCATAGAGCTAAGATAACGTCAGATACTTTCTTTGTTGCCTCGTGAGGTTAGAACGACTGACATCCTTTGTTCCGCCGCTGTTGTCGAGCGCCCGCCTTGTGCTCTTGCTTTGTTGGTAAATATTAGCCCTCAGAATTGCTTGATTTGCGCTCTCGTGCCACCTTTGTTGCTAATAGGGAGGTGAAGAATGTGATATTTGCTGCTGTGCGTAGTTGCAGGAATATATATCGTTCAATTTTACACATTCAGCAATTTCCCACATCAACTAGTTTCATATTGCATTGTGATATATGCGACGCAACTTCATACGTAAGGCAGTGAATTGCCTTTTTAGTTTGTGCAACCAGTTTGCAGCCCAGAGCGCAATTTTCTAATTTTTCCATAGTTTGCTTTAGCTTAAAAATTTCTTGTGGGAGAATTTGTTTCCTTTTCATGAGGAATTTTTCTCTTGTCAAAACTTCTAAAATTTATTTTATTTTCAAATTGAGTATGAGCATCAAAATAATATATTTTAAGCTTTCTATGGCAATAATAATGCATCTCCTTGCGATTATTTCACACCTGGTACAACACCTCACCTGTCTCAGTGTACAACACGTAAATTTGAACGTCTGTCGCAGCGAGGGATCATGCACACTCGTCCACAAACTACCTAGCACCGTTATATCTAACAATAAGCTACTGCATATGTGTTTATACGTTAGGTGTTAATCGGGACTGCGTGTCTGGTTGGTGATGGGGTGGCAGTACCTCGACAGTATTTTCTTCTAATTGTTGTTAAGTTGCAACAGAAAACGCCTAATTTCACTTTCGAGACAATATTATTTTTTAACCAGTTGCAAGTAAACCTCTTGTGCACTCTGCGTATCTGATCCGGCTATTGATTAAAACGATGGTAACTCAATATAATAATAAAATGATGGTGATAATATTCTTACCAAACGTTGCGTCACATGCAAAGATAACTGGTGTACGGCTGAAGTCCGCGTAGTGAGGAGATATTTCCTCAAATGGCATGCGTTTCGCTCGAACTGGTTCCGTAAGGGCAGTGCTTCACGCAACAGCAAAATGCGTAGTCGTGACTTTTGCGTACTTTTACACGGAAACTGCCTGCAACTCCATATAGTCTATGTTCGCGCACTACTGGATTTTGTAAGTTGACCGATGGCAGCAGATTTTGCAGCTCTTCGCAGTTTCAGTTTGTGATAATACCGTAGAAAGGGTAAAGAATTAGCGCGATATCGCGGTACCTCCATCACCCACTGGTCACACGGTTGTGTAACTTACCCTCTACCGTTCAGCATGGTTCATACGGAAAGCTTTTCTCGTAGCTGCACTAGAATCAACGGTCAAATTCTTTAAGATTGACAGATTTCCCAGCACTAGTCGTGAAAAGCCGGATTTTCAATCGTCGCTTTTGGCTGCAGTAGGCTAATGTGTTCATAAGATCTACACTTTCCATACGTAGAAATCATCAACCGCAGCTAAGAAATGAAAGGCATACAGATTTCGATGACGGTAATCTTGAAATTTATAAAAAATAGAGTATGCTATGTTTTGTACAACTTTATTCGTGGTTTCATGTAGCAGTAGTTAAGTGTTTGCCTGCGACCAGACTTTCATATGCTGCAAAGTCATATTGGTTGAAATTGAGGATGGACTATCAGTAAGTGCAGCTACGTGGCTAATTTCTTTTGTGAACTGGACTGAGACGGGCGCGAGTCCATAGAAGTTGTTATAGAAATACCCAATTTATCCTTGTTACCGTCTATTAGCTTAGTTTTAATAAGTGTAGGAGAGGTGATTACTGCATGGCGCTTTAAGGTCGCTTTTCTCTTTCTGTTGCATCTTGCTCTAGGTTTTCTCGTGTTTTCCTGTACTGAGAAATGACAGGATGATGAATATCCCACGCAGTGAGTGTTGCACGAATGTCAACAAGTCTACGGTTCTTACTGCCAGAATTTAAGTATCTGTAGTTGTGTTAGGTAATTCTCTTTTCTGAGTATTTGCAACCTACTTTTTTAATACAAATTTTCTATAACTTTGTTCTGTTGAAATAGGCAACACCTCTAAACAGACCAGCTACAGCAGGACCATATCCTGTACTCGATTCGATGTGCAGAAAATATTTTTACAGCAATACGCAATTTTATAATTGAAGCGGTTTGATTCATCTTCAGTATTGTAAGTGCATTTTTTTTCATATCTACAAATTTAATGTCGTGTTATAAGTTACATTAAAATAATATTGTTGTAAAGCGCCTGCGCTTTACCAAAAAATTTTAAAGTAACTAATAGTCCTAAACCAGTAACTGGGCATACTTTATATTATGGGCGACCTGCGCTTCAAGAAACGTTTATTTTGGAGACAGCACTGGAGAACGAACTGCCAGCAAGTGTTTAATAGGTTTTCAAAAGCGTAAGGGTAATGCGCACAAATATTTTCAGTTCATTAGCACGTAATGAATTTGGTTTCGTATCGAGTATTAAGTCATGTGGTTAGTTTATCATGTGCTGTGCAATAATAGGCAGTAAACTCGAGCATTTTCAGAACGTGAATATTTCAAACATTAGTCTCCGCAACATATAATATCAAACTGAATTTTTTTAATTAACTTACATCGTTTTAAGTTTTCTGCAGCAGCTTTGTATTATTCGTTAGCTTTTTTCAAAGTTCAGCAAGAAGTCTTGGGACACCGCATTAGTTAACAGAAGAAATTTCAACTAAAGGTCGAGAATACGGTCGATACCTCCTGCATATTGCAGGGCCTACGTGTGCTGCTGCCGCTTAAATGCTCTGACAGTTACAAATGAAATGTTGATTATTTCTCCCATTCTGTGTACGGATTTCAGTTTGTAAATACACGGCTACCTGTCCAACGGAGAGACTTACTGCCCTCGTCCCTTGAACCGGGACCACACTGCACACACGCACGCTCAACTTGCAGGCGGACATTCAGTTTAAAATTGTTCAACTCGAGTACTTCCCAGCGGCGTGCAGTACACCACGAGTGTGGGGTGACACAGCACGGCGTGCAGTACACCCCAAGCGTGTGGGGCGACACAGCACGGCGTGCATTACACCCCAAAGGTGGGGTGACACAGCACATTGTGCATTACACCCCAAAGGTGGGGTGACACAGCACGGCGTGCAGCACACCCCGAGTGTGGGGTGACACAGCGCGCCGTGCAGTACACCCCAAGTGTGGGGTGACACAGCACGCCGTGCAGTACACTCCGAGTGTGGGGTGACACAGCCCGGCGTGCAGTACACCCCGAGTGTGGGGTGACACAGCACGGCGTGCAGTACACCCCAAAGGTGGGGTGACACAGCACGGCGTGCATTACACCCCAAAGGTGGGGTGACACAGCACGGTGTGCATTACACCCCAAAGGTGGGGTGACACAGCACGGCGTGCAGTACACCCCGAGTGTGGGGTGACACAGCGCGCCGTGCAGTACACCCCGAGTGTGGGGTGACACAGCACGGCGTGCAGTACACCCCGAGTGTGGGGTGACACAGCACGCCGTGCAGTACACCCCGAGTGTGGGGTGACACAGCGCGCCGTGCAGTACACCCCAAGTGTGGGGTGACACAGCACGGCGTGCAGTACACCCCAAGTGTGGGGTTACACAGCGCGCCGTGCAGTACAACCCGAGCGTGGGGTGACACAGCACGGCGTGCAGTACACCCAGAGTGTGGGGTGACACAGCACGGCGTGCAGTACACCCCGAGTGTGGGGTGACACAGCACGGCGTGCAGTACACCCCGAGTGTGTGGTGACACAGCACGGTGGGCAGTACACCCCGAGTGTGGGGTGACACAGCACGGCGTGCAGTACAACCCGAGCGTGGGGTGACACAGCACGGTGGGCAGTACACCCCAAGTGTGGGGTTACATAGCGCGCCGTGCAGTACAACCCGAGCGTGGGGTGACACAGCACGGCGTGCAGTACACCCCGAGTGTGGGGTGACACAGCACGGCGTGCAGTACACCCCGAGTGTGTGGTGAAACAGCACGGCGTGCAGTACACCCCGAGTGTGTGGTGACACAGCACGGCGTGCAGTACACCCCGAGTGTGTGGTGACACAGCACGGTGGGCAGTACAACCCGAGCGTGGGGTGACACAGCACGGCGTGCAGTACACCCAGAGTGTGGGGTGACACAGCACGGCGTGCAGTACACCCCGAGTGTGTGGTGACACAGCACGGCGTGCAGTACACCCCGAGTGTGTGGTGACACAGCACGGCGTGCAGTACACCCCGAGTGTGGGGTGACACAGCACGGCGTGCAGTACACCCAGAGTGTGGGGTGACACAGCACGGTGGGCAGTACACCCCGAGTGTGGGGTGACACAGCACGGTGGGCAGTACACCCCGAGTGTGTGGTGACACAGCACGGTGGGCAGTACACCCCGAGTGTGTGGTGACACAGCACGGCGTGCAGTACACCCCGAGTGTGGGGTGACACAGCACGGTGGGCAGTACACCCCGAGCGTGGGGTGACACAGCACGGTGGGCAGTACACCCCGAGTGTGTGGTGACACAGCACGGCGTGCAGTACACCCCGAGTGTGTGGTGACACAGCACGGTGGGCAGTACACCCCGAGTGTGTGGTGACACAGCACGGTGGGCAGTACACCCCGAGTGTGGGGTGACACAGCACGGTGGGCAGTACACCCCAAGTGTGGGGTGACACAGCACGGTGGGCAGTACACCCCAAGTGTGGGGTGACACAGCACGGTGGGCAGTACACCCCAAGTGTGGGGTGACACAGCACGGTGGGCAGTACACCTTTACTGCGATCTGCAGATCCCCTCAAGTAACCACTTCAACGACCACGTGATCCCTCTCTTAGTGAACATACCAAAGAAACGTGAAGCGAGAACGAGGAATGTTGGCAGTGCTTCACCATGGCCCGGACCGCATCCAGTAAGATCCAGTAACGCAGCACGGTGGGAAGGACACTTTGGGTGTGGGGTGAAGTAGCGCAGCGAGAGGTACAACCTGAGTGTAGCTACAGATGACGACCCAATACAAAGAACTCCTTAGATGCAGGCAATGAAAATACAAATTCAGTAGTAGTGCACAACCGGAGAAGGTTAAAATTAAAAGATCAGTTGAATAGAGAGTAGCTATTATTAAAACAATTAAAACATACGTAAACTTTTCAATGTTTAGCTATGGAAGACGGGCAAATAAACATTTGAGATATGTAATAAAGATAAAAGCTATGCAAGACACAATATTAGATGCTCTAACCATCCCCATACGCTGCATAAAGCTAACAATCTAACTCTAGGTAATACGACTTGATGTTTTGCAAAACCTAAGTGACGGCGACGACACGAAGAGGGGGAGGCGCGAAGAGAAGGTGCAAGAGCTCTAGCAGTGCTGCATGCAGCACTGCCGCTGAAATGACGCTGTAGGCCTGTCAACAAGTGCAACATTATTACAATAAAACATTTGCTAAACGAGTAATTTGCAAAACGAGAAAAATAGTGACTCGTTTAAAGAGCGACTCGCGCCCAGTGGTCAGATGGAGACGTCAGGTTTTTTCATCCTGTCTAAAAAGGAAACATTTTTTTTGTAACTACAGTATCGCACTACGAGTAAGATTCGGGAACAAACGAAGGCCCAAATGCCCGTTTATGGCATACAACATACAGGGGAGAGAAGAATAGATTATCATTAGAATGAGGGTATTCCCGCAGTATTAGATACGAAGACTATAAATTTGGTATAATAGGTATAGTTTAGAAGTTGAGTCGATCTCAGATGAGCTCTTTTAGTACAATCTCCGCCACATGCCTGGCAGAATATGAGGCGCGAGTATTTTTAACCCTACACGGCTCGGCCAAACGTAATCGCTCAGACGTGCGGTGCAGGGAAAGAGACGAAAAACGAAAAGAGAAGAAGACAGAAGAAAGCGGGGAGTCCCTTCTGTGGCCCCCACACGGGAGCAGATAGGAGTCCCATGGCATGGGTCGCTTACCACCATTCGGCGGCACCACCTTGCGGAACAGAAGGGGAAATATAGAGAACCTACCTAATTTTACAAAACTAACCTTCTCAGCAGGAACTGCGGCAAGCTGCAACATTCCCTACGGAAAAGGCACTCGGGACCCTTGGGTGCGTGATGCCCAGATATATTGTGGCAGGGAGAGAAGAATAGATGATGATACTGCTAATATTCACAGATACTGAAAAACATCAAGACCCAATATTCGAACAATTCACTGCCACTTACAGGGAGGATAATAACGGACACCAAGATTATAACAAACTTGTACGGTACCTCGTGGCGATGAGACAGCAGTGTTTCCGTTTCTTATGATTGAGTACTAGCATTGTTTCAGCTACTTTGGTATAGAGCCAGCAGCAACCAAAGCGAGGCTCATGTGACAGTTTTTCCTTATAGTCAGAAAGTTTAAGCCTCCGTTTCCAGTTATTCCTTAGTTAAGGTAAACGATATAAAAACAGTCACTTGTCAAGTAACGTTTCAAAATTATAAACCGAAGGGTTACTTTACCGGTCATCTTCTGAATTAAGCAATGTATAGGATTGCTTCAAGCATAATAGCTTGGCCGCCCCCACTTTGTGACGAGCAAGCGCTGGCAAACTGAGGAACTGGAGTTAGCGCACCAAAGGCACGGAGCAAACTCTGCGCTCACGCTCTAGTCACCACTGCCTACAAATTGCTATCGCAATAGTTTCGCGCACTGAAATATACAAGAGGGTGTTGTTGACCGGAAGAAGCCACGCTCCTGTGGCGTCCGATGCTAAAGAAAATGCATGATGGAACGATACTATAAGCAAGGCTAAAATTTGATCTTGAGGATCTGCTATTTAGCTGTATCGGCAAGCGATAAGTACGAATATGTAAGATTATTATGATATAGAAAGCACAATGTTTACATTAGTTGCTGCATATAATAGTCGGTTGAAAGAACTACGCTAACAGTAAGGACGGTCCACACGGACGTTAGATAAAATTTTTTGGCAAGCAAATACTGCTACCTACACATGCACAAGAGTCTGAGGGGTCTACACTTGTGCAACAGATTTGCAAGACTGTCGTTGTAAGGTTTTACTAGAACAATGCAATAAATGTTACACCTACGGCAATAATCGGCACTACTAAGGCACACTCAGTGGACAGTCGATATGAAGACTGCCATCCACGTCCACATACTCTAAATTACCTACCACGTCATCCCCGCGAGTCAAGATACTGCCTTCAGTTCTATGCCAAAGCTAAGTTAATGCTCTCACTGAAACTACCATTCGCATTGGTTCCTATGCTATAAATTCTACAATATTTGGCTTAACCGTACACAACAGCAGCCATTATAGCGTGTTCCTGAACGGGATATTGTGGCAAGTCTAGCATATGCGGAGCCATTGTTCAGAAGACCATTGGTCAAGGCGGCGGCAAGAGCAATCAAACAAAACTAATAACAGAAGACTTCTGAAAAGAGTATAGACGGGGAAAAAGTAAAGCGGAGCATTAAGAAATACGTCCAGCACCTAGACTAAAGCTAAGGCAATATACTACATAGTATGTATTCTGGGGAACAAATTTTACAACCCCAAACCCTTCAGTCCATTCTATGCCTCCCAAGGAGGGGACAACTAACAACGACCCATTAGCAGGTCGTCATCAAACTCACCTTCCACGCTCAGGGACCAGACAAGTGTAAGGAATATAATGAACGTCAGTAACAAATGGAAGAATACAGTCGCTACCATTGGAGTAAAGCGTATCTACAGCGTACTAAACATACAAGTAGAGTCAATACGTGAAGCAGAACAACTAAGCCGGAATTCAGCATCTGTTGTTCAGCTACACCTATTGACACTTCACACGTCTATGTATAAATGAGCTTAAACTTAAAACGAGAGCTCTGATGAACAAATTGCAGTGATGGAGGCTGATAAGAAAGGCATGAGATGAATAATGGCATGGCAGACCCAAATTACGTCTGCCTACCCCTTCAGTTCCGAGATATGCAAAGAGAGGATGAACGGTAACAACAGAATCGAAATGAGGATTTAATGCGAGGGCAAAGTAAACTAGAGATGAATATGAAGAGATGATAAAAGATCAGCAGTAATAATATGAAGGCTGATCCGAAGCACAGGTGGCACGGAAAGAGAGACGTCCCGAAGGTCAACTCACGGTAAGATGAGCAAAGGTGTCTTGTTTGAGACGCCAGTTTCAAAAACAAGCTAGCTAGTTTTAAAAAACCAGGCATCAAGTTTCTACGCAGCACTATTAGTGAAGTTTCTACAGTGTCGTTTCTATAATACTCAAGTCTTACTAGCATGAACGCAACAAATGCACACCAAGGGTGAGGAGGTTAGTTTAGCGTCACTTTTACATCTCAAAGTAACTAAATAAACACATCTTCCGATGATTGAAATTAGGTACTCCTATTCGATGAGGCTCATCACCAATCGAAGCGTGACCACACAAATATAGAATGAAGGCAATGATATTGATCTACTGCGACTTAGCGATACAGATGATAACTACATAGGTAATAATTGCTAATAAAAATAAAAGATACGGACTTACACCACTAAAACTGAGGCGGTTAATAGTCACTGAAGCAACAGCATGCTTTGCGAAATATATCAGCATATACTTGATAACCCAAGAGCGACAGAGAAGTACGTAGCTAATTGATATTGGAGCATGGAGTGAAGAAGCTATACATCTATCATGACTGCGTGACAATACAATTAGCGTATACCATCCTTCCTTCAATATATTTTTTAAGAACTGCAGCTTAAAAACTCATCCATGCCAACACGATAAAACATCAAATATAGACAGTTGTCACAATACAGCAATGGACTACTGGGTTAATTTCTCGTCCTATATCTGGATTTGCCAATCCGGGCGAACCGGCAGTCACAACTAGACTTACATATGCTCATATCGAGGCCACAGGTCCATTGGCCCGAACAACTGGAAGTGAGGATGGACAGTTCTCTAGTCATCCTGATATATAATTAAACTCGGTAGCAAGAAAGACATGCGAGCTGCAGATCCTTGCATCACGTTGTTCGTGCTAATGTATAGCGCGGCCCCGGCGGAAGATGATGAGAAATTCATAATGTAGCGTCATGTCTCACATCATCAGCCGTTGTTAGTAAGCTTGTTTATACAGAACCTGCCGAATACATTAGCTGGTCAACAGCCGTGCTAGTCGTCGAGCGCAGCGTAGCGGGTAAATGAGCGACTACCTGTCTCTAGTTTCGCAAGGCGGGATCTCCGCACGTCAGCGGTTGTTGCAGTACACGCGACCAACATAATATTATGCTCAAGTCTCCATCTAGCTCCCACTCTGCACAGGACGAATCTAGCTTACTCTTGAATATAATGAAATGCCCCGTCGCCAGAGTCTAATTTTCGCCTCGAATAGAACGAAAGCCCAGCCATAGCAAGACTGTGGCAATGGAGCATCTCCTCAGCAGCAAGTAGCACTGCAGTGAGGGTGCAGAGTAGAAAATTTCACGTATCGAGTCACAGGGTCACCACGAGTGGGACGGCAATCATCATTAACATACCACACACACCACAGCCATGGCAACCTTATCAATACAGCGGGAGATGTCTACAGAATTAAATTGGAAATTTAAAAACAATTTATTCTATTTTGATTACTATTTAGCTTTGATGAGAACTGCCAGCGCTACCGGCAAATTAGTGCACATTTTTATGAAGTCGATATACTTCAATGTATAACTGAAGATAGCTACTTGGGATGGTGAACTCTAACTACAAATCAATGTGATTAATTTCTTCTAAAAATCTCTACATACGCCTTATGTGAAATTCATCACCATAAACCTACGAGTTCATACGCCCGTCGCTTGAAACAATTCCCGCAGAAATATCTAGTGAAATACTACCTATATTGCAAGTATTGTTATTATTAGCAACTACGTAAGTTACTTTATGCCCCTTGCCACAACAAAGCAGCTCCACGGGGGAGAGACATACAGCATCTCAATAAAAACGTAGAACCCCGCACCGAAGTGCTCCCACACGTTATATACTGCGTTGCACGCAATCGCAAGCACCTTTTCAATCATGAGAAGCCTTATAATCAGCCGATACAGACACTTTATTTACACTAATGAAGCCTATCCACTATACGATGAACCGTAAGAGGCAGGAGCCAACACGTTCACTGCCGATGAACTCCACTTGCACCATACAGTAGTTAGGTTCTGCATGGTCACCGATGTACGTAGTCTATTAGGATTATGCAAAAGCAGCCTAAACTGAAAAGATAATCATTGGGTAGCATATTTGTGTACAGTACGTTGGAAACGTTGAAAAGCATCTGCAGACAGGGCAGTTGGTGCTCTGGACAGCAGGGAGCAGAGGACGAAATATTTGTACCAGTGATTGGCTAGTTTAGAAGAGCGAATGCAAGTTGGCGAAGCGTGAGATATTCGAGCATTTGGCCAGTGCTGCGCGCACCGCGATAAACCCGTACGTACTGATAGCCATTGGTGGATGCGCGGCCACTCGATCATCTCCCAAGTATCCGATTATCAAAACTTTCATTGATAATATGTTGATAACTTATAGTGTTATCGATAGCATCCAAAATCAGCCAATTTTCATAGCGACCCAACAAGCAGAGCAACGTGTTTTCCGTAATCGGAGTCTTAAAAAAGTTCCGAATGTACACCTGAGATTAGCATGCGGTAGCGATTGCGGTGGTGCCGCCGCGTCGGAACGACATGGAAGGGACGTCAGATTAAAGCAAACATCTACGAAAGACGCTTTCACCTTAAAAACAGAAATAAAAGTTTTCGCAACTACGATACGTTTTGCGGTAAAGCGATGCTTGCAATTCCAGAGGCACAGTGACGATATTGGGCAACGCAAGAGTGACGTAACATTGTTCGACAAGCTCAATATTCGGTAAAATTCATGAATCACTACCAAGCATCTGATCAAACATAATTTCTGCATTGCATTACTACCTTCAATCAATCGCCAGTGTGCCATGGCGAGTGGTACAGGCAAAAACCATACCTTAAAACATTAAGTAGGTCTACTGCACGGCTAGATTGCAATGTCCTAGTGTAACATCAAAACTTTCAACTGAAAAACGTACAAATGAAGTCAAATATCTATGATCCCTCCAGCGAATGCTACCTAACAAAACATGTCGTCTCAAAATATCCCTAAAAGTAATATAAAGGTCTAAAAGCAAAGTAAAACCATAAGGAATCATGCAAGAATGATCGAAGTATTGATGCTACANTCTATGATCCCTCCAGCGAATGCTACCTAACAAAACATGTCGTCTCAAAATATCCCTAAAAGTAATATAAAGGTCTAAAAGCAAAGTAAAACCATAAGGAATCATGCAAGAATGATCGAAGTATTGATGCTACACGAGATTTTCGTTGGCAGGCTCAGCAGCAGTGGCACTGGAGTCAGTGTTGTTGTCACCACCGCCAGATGCGGACGCGACGCTCGTGTTGTTGGAGGTGTCACCACCTCCTTCGTAGAACATCATCGTTTGCTGTTAAAAAAACACAGAATTAGAAGCGAAAGGACGGAAAATTAGAGGTGAAAGGACCGAAAATTAGATAAACCATTAGTCAAATCTACTAGGTCCCAAAGTGAAAGATATCGACACACCGTCCCTCGGGGTGATAGGTGGCAGGAGGTGGTGACTTGGCGAGCTGGAGGTACCGTACCCGTTCACTGGTGCCTAGAAAGANTGAAAAGACCGATAATTAGATAAACCATTAGTCAAATCTACTAGGTCCCAAAGTGAAAGATATCGACACACCGTCCCTCGGGGTGATAGGTGGCAGGAGGTGGTGACTTGGCGAGCTGGAGGTACCGTACCCGTTCACTGGTGCCTAGGAAGACACCGAGGCGCTAACAATGCACATAAAAGTCAAGGGAGAGCCACGCTTGAAATGTTAAGGATCCGGAGGAAACCTAAATGATTTCGAGACCAGAAGACTCTTACCTTTAAATACTAGCTACCTACTGTAGAGCGTCGTTTCGTCTCTAAACAGCATCGCAAATAACCAGCTTAACGTGTTGGAAATTTTACTATAGAATAAAATAACTATATAATACATAACCTTCGGTAAAATTTATGACGCAATATAGTTCAGAGAAACTTAGAAAAAAATGGAAATAACACCACCATCAGGAGCAAAAAACACCAAGGAATCGCAGCGGACGCGACAACTAGGCTAGATACCGCGATCCAGAGACCTCACTCTCAGGCTAAGGTTATTTTTATTTAGGTGGTTTCTCTCGGAAGGGAGGAGAAGGGAGGGTGAAAGGGAAAGAAAACGAAGTGTTCAACATCCTAGTGTCTCTCTTTTTCACAGCTATAGCTGAAATGTTGGCCAGAAGTGGACTTCCCCAGCAATCAAGATGGGTAATATTTTGTATGAAATAAACAGCCAATATATAGGTGACATCACTCCAATAGGTATGACAATAGCACCAGCATTCGTAACCAAAAAGAACTGAGCATTCAGTGCCGCTATGAAAACTATTTCAAGTGTTTTGAGAAACGGAGTAGATGAATAATGTAGTTAACTAGTGAACGTACACGTGGGGTACACACAACACGCCCAGGTCAGGTCATAGACATATTATTGCATGATTAGTTTAACCACAGTATCTGCCACAAGGCGATGAGTACAGTGATGCTAGTCGGCCAGAAGGCTCGAGTAGGAATATCCTACCCCGTTATTGGCACTCTTCCGCCATATACCTAGTAGGTACCGGTATAAGTTGGCTCAGTGCGTTACTACTGGCGGGGAAATCAGGCGCAAAGCATCTGAAAAGACAAACAACGAAAACAGGGGGGAAAAAAGAAACACTCGTGCAGAGGGTTCCTGCCATGCTAAACAAGGAAGAGCAGCCGCCTGTGATGAGTCGCTTACTGCCATTCGGCGGCCCACCTCGAGGTAGTATAGAGAACCTACCTAACTGTACAAAATAACCTCGTTAGCAGGAGCTACGGGCAGCTGCAACATCCCCTGCGAAAAAACCATACGGGACAGCCCGTGACTTCGTGAAAGAAACCCATATATATTCTGACAGGGCTGGGGCAGGTAGTAGTAGTACAAAAGTTTACTATCGCATCCGGGACACAATGTCTATACCGCGCCCAACTATTCCTGTGCTTTAACACAGGTTCGTGCGCCTCCAGGACGTGAGGTTTGTCTCGTTTTAAAGTCATCAATGATTTTTTTCTCGGCTTTTCTGCCGGGTGGTCTCAGAGTGGTCAGTGCGCTACTGACAGGAAAAAGGCGCAAGTTGAGCACCCCTAACCTCCGGGCACGGCTGAACGCTTTCGCTCAGCTACGCCGCACAGGGGATGGAAACAAAAAATAATGTAGAAGTCTAGCGGTAATAGGTCGGGCCACCTCGATCAGCGGCCCACCACCCGAAACACGATATACGCACACATGAACATCCGCAATTTGGGATCAAGACCGCGTCGAGAAGCGAATAAGCCAAAAGCATACAGCCGCCCTGCACACCCGCTGATCATAAGTACAGTTCGAGGCAAGAGTTTAGTCATGCAGCTTCCATAACACAATTAGAGATACTAGGCCACACGAAAACAATGATATCATTTTGGCAGGCTATAAATCCACACACTGCGTCTACCATGTTTTA
>LQNS02278076.1:36213723-36224549 GCA_001587735.2 Parhyale hawaiensis | reverse complement strand
CGATTCATCCAGAGGGGATCATTACTGATACGAACTCATTTAGTTGGGACGTGTCTTTCAGCTGCTCTCAGTATGCTCGTCTTCAAAAGATATGAGCATTGTTCTACTACTGGCATAAGAAAGTTTAAGCCTCCCTAAATAAGTATTAAGCTCTTCTAAGTTTGAAAAGGAAGGGACATATAAGATGTCTATAGAAATTGGGAACCCATGCACGCAGGTGTTCCAACACACGACCAACGCGCATGGCTAAGAATACTAACGCAGCACAAGCAGAGTGGCGAGGAACGTTGTAATGTAGAAAAAAGTGATGTTTTGTGGCAGATAGAGAAGTAGACTATATTAACATAGTCTACTTGCCTTTGTCATTAACAAAGGCATCAAAATTTCTCTCAAGAGATTGCAATAGCAGTAGAAATCACTTTTGTTCCTCAGGGTACTCTGAGAGGACCAACAAGTCTATCCCGATGATGCCTGTCCATATCACGAGTCTTGTAGCTACTCGTTCGTTGACGCTTCAAAGGACGATGAAGCTCATCCCCGAAAAAAATAAACCCAACCGTTCACACGGCCGTCAGGTCCATTACGGGTAGCCCAGCTCTCATCGGTGAAAAGAACGAGATTCATGTTCATCTTCAAATATTTCCTAGCCCACGGCATCATTCAATTTTGTGGCATGGCGTATGAGGGAGAATTTTTAGCGGGACTCTAGCGGAAGCTACGGTCACAAGTATGGCATTCCTTGTAGACTTCACTACGGCAGCCTGTCGGGACGATCAGCTGTGGTGAAATTGGCCTTGCTTGATGGCCCAGGTCTTCAACAGAGCTGACGACCAATATTCCTTAAACACCGATCAGTCACTGCCTTGGAAATCCCAGCATCTTGTTGTTTCTTCTTTGGTGATAGGTTCTTCCAGATCTTTTCGCAGTATCGAAATGACGGCCTATTTATCGGCAATGGCATCAGGAGAGGTATCTTCAGCAGATACCTTGATCACAATTTTTTTTTTATTGTCGGCTAGGGTTGTGCGTCACCTCATTCCTGTTGCAGATGTAGCTAAGAGCTATCATCGCCGGTCACAAAGTACGCATCACAGCAAAGAACGATGCACAGCACTGAACTAACACAACGATGTAGCCATAACGTATCAGATTTTCTGTAAATAATTTTAGAAATTAATTCAGAGAAAGTTAAGAAATGGTTATTTTTATTGCGGAACTTTCACCGTTGGTCGGAGTGTATGAATGCCCAAAATTTGTGTGCGGCGATATGCAATTTCCACAGCATCCCCCATAGTATGATCGGGCGGAGAGCTGTACGGTACCAAGCTTAACATGCTCATTTCCACACTATGGCCCATTGGGCGGCATAAGCAGGCCATGCCCTAAAGAACTTGAATAAGAATAAACGCCAGTAATGTGAAATATGTTTCGCTTGAGCAGCAATATTACTACGATATGTTATTGTGAATTACTTATAATAAAAAAGGGCAGTTTGGAAATGTAGCTATACCTATTTCATTTTTATTTACAGACACACACGTAGGTATATATTTCAGGAAGTTACCCTTAGAACAAAGTTTACAGTATTATTATCCAGTTCTAAAATTGGCACAAGATTCAAATTAAGAACTAATCTGGAACACATTTTATTCTTGAAGCGAGGTATGTCTGTAGTCGTCTTTACTTGTATGTGAACCCAATTGCTGTAATGTGGGATGTATTTTTAATAATGTTCAATTGAACCTCGGTTTACAACCGCCCCGCTGTCTGATAAAATTAGCAAAGGCTAGCTCTTTGCATCTTTTATGTTTACCAAAGATAGTTTCCATTATGGAGCATAGTAAATGCTGCCCACCCCTCCCTCCCAAGTGCAATGGTACACAGAGAGAGATACTGTGGACATTTCAGTTCACAAGAGTTCCGGTGCAAAATAATGTAGGAGACGTTAAGTCCATGGTACCCTATTAACCCGTAGTAATATTTTAACTGCAAAAGTGCACACAATTAGAGTAAGTAGGTAACTACTGCATTATGCCAACACTTACGGCCGTTGTCATCCAGTGGTGTAAGTTTGACCTCCTCCAGGGGGATGATGTGCTGCTGATTGTACTGCAAAAAAATAGGCGCACCTGTAAGGATTCCGCACATGGTATTGTAGTATAAACTTATCGTTACTAAAAAGCATTAGACCGATGTAAACATTTTATATGAATGTGCAGCATCAAAATATTACGGCAGTGGTATATTATGATTATCTGTGAAAAGCTGACCACCTTTACGCTAGCTCAAAATAACGTAAATCACCTTAGAATAAAATTTTACCCTTTAGTAGTATTAGCTATTATGAGTGGGTAACTGTGTGCAAATAGGTACTGCATACTTATCTACGCACCATTTCATCATTGTTGTCTGCTTGTGAATGCTACAAAGACATAAACTAGGTTGCATTTTATGCTGAACAAGCATGAGTTACGATACCAACAATTCTTGCTGGCAAGTGTTGCCTTGGCATTACCTGGTTACGCAAAACAAAACTGTACTACATTCACTAAATAAGCATATTTTAGCCAGAGCTATCTTGCTAAGAGGTGCTAACTAAAGGTACTTGTTTTAATATAATTTCAGTTTAAATATGAATTTCAGTCTATATTCTTGGGTCAGAGACATTGTCTACCACGCTCTACATCTTTCTTTGTCAGAAAACAATAATAATTCATTTCGGCGGACAACAGAAGCATAGCAGGCATTCGCTATGCACTTTTTCTTACAACAGTACTTATGTGCAAATAAATGATCAGTGAGAAAGCGGTGTACAATGTTTTTTTTTTACTTTTAACATTGGCTAACATTTTCAAGTGGTACCTACCAAAATTCTCTTTACACATAACAATAGATATAGGGGCGGGATAGGTAATGTTATCACCACGAGGCTTCATCCGGAGTAGTAATTTTTTTACTTCTACTTCTAACAAGACTGGGTGAATTTAGTATTGGCAAAAGGAAGTTTGCAAGTAGGAGTTAGTTTTTCTCCATTACTTAAGAACAATATCTGTACACTTGAGTGTTACCTAGAGGCTCCAAACAGGACTTACCTTCTTTTTACTGATAACAATATTGCCATAGACAAGAATATCATTGAAGAGGAAGACCTGACGTGGCTTGGGTCTCTTGCGGCACATCTTTGTCAGGACACCCTCGCCCACCAGCACCCTGCCTGGCACCCCCAGGGGCTGACCGGAGGCACCAAAGCAGGACTCCACAAGCGCGATGCGCCGAGCATTGGCCTCGCTGTTGACTGCACAAAGAGGGGCTTGCATTATACACCGATGATTGTGTTAACATCAGCAGTGGTAAATTGCTAGCTGCAACCTCGTCGAGCCAGAAGAAACAGGCAGAAATTTCGCGCCAGTCATGCTTAAGTTAGGTTCGGTCAACAAAGTCACATTTCATTTGGTTTCATTTCATTATGTTAGGTTAGCTTAGATGGACAAAATCAACTCAAAGGAAAGTATATTAATTTTAGGCCTACTCGAGTAAAACGTTAGGAATCATCCTATAGACACACCATCTAGAAATTTTCAAGTTCAACTTGGTATTTTTCCTAGAAGTGTTAAATCTTTCCATTACTTTTGTGCCCAAAGCTAGTACAACAATTCTGTGTAGTGTTTGGGTAAGCCTATGACCGAACCCAATCTCCCATGGCTACGAAAGTGACTGAGTTCATAACAAAGATTTACAATACGTGGCAAAAAAAAACAATACAGTACTGCATTTTTACTTGATATATTTGCATTATTTTATTTCAGAGTTCATAGTTTCGCTAAAACTCTACATGGCAACAACCTCAAAGTATTCATCAAGCAGCTACATAGTAAAAATCAGATTTGAGTGCATACAGAATTCTAAACTTCCATTGACATCAGAAAAATGAAGACCCGTGGAAAAGACCAGTCAACATTTGATAAAAGAAACATCATTGATTTCATTGAAGTGCTAAATCAACTCGAGACGTCTGTACAGTAACCGGCATAAATATCAGGACGATACAGAGAACAACAACAGCTGGAAACTATATAGCAAACCCGATTCATGTCGCCGAATTTGCGGAAGGCCTAACATTCTGGATGACAGAGACGCGTTCTTTCAAAAGATTTGTAAAAAAAAAATCGGGTCAATCATTGCAAACAAATAATATCTGGGGAGTTCGATGAAGGCCCAAAGAAAATTCTCAATGAGCTCTGCGTCAGAATTTACAGAGAGAAAAAGCATACCGGCAAATGTAAAGCCACCAGGGAGCCATTAGTATTAGCAGCAAATCGAAAACGTTTGTCATTTGCTCGAGAACACGGATATTTCCTGTTGAGCACTAGATACATGCAATATGGTCCGACGAGTCCAGCTTCACCCCTCTGCCAGAACGAAGGGGGTGTTACAGCATGGCGACAGACTTGGAGCTATGGATCCATCTTGCATCATCCTTTCCACGGGTCTTCATTTTTTCAATGTACATATATAAGTGAAAATTCAGAACTCTACATGCACTTAAAACAGAACTTTGTTACTTCATACCCATACCCTTTTACAATGTCACCAATTGCAGCTGTACTGAAACTTATGAACTCTGCAATAAAATAATGCGGAAAAAATACAGATTGAGTAAAAATGCCGTGCACGACACTGTCATAGTACCACACGCGACTTTTTGGGCTATAGTACCTATGTAATTCACTAGTTATGCTGTGACAACGCGACAAAACAGGAGTTTGTCATCGGAGCGCACAAAGACGACATTCATGACTGACGCGCGTTTGGCATCGTTGGAAGGGGTTAAACTTCCAGCGCTAACAACTATCTGTAAGTGTCGACTTCATTTCTCTAGACAGAATGCGGGTCCTAGAAGGAGCAAAGAACGAATAAGTTAAAAGAGAGCTGCAGACCACAATTCTTTCTTGAGGATAGTTGATATGGCTGACAACTTATTGCAGCGTTACTCTACTGCACCAAAAGATTACAAGGCAAAAGTTTTTTGGCGTTTGGGGCTAGTGTAGCGTATAATGCTTTTATTATCTACATAAAAGAAGACCAGGTACGGTACAGGAAAAACATTGAAGTTATCAGAACTCTATGCGAGAAGATGGTAAGGAAAGCTGCACCTAATTAGGCCACTACAAAATTCAATTAAGCCAAAAAATCACAGCCAAACAACAAAATAAAAAAGAAAAATTGCTCAGACAGGTGAAATTGTGCATAGATTCGAAGAACAGAAGTGTAAGCAGTCTTTCTGTGAGGATTGGCCTCAGCTATCCTAATTTCAACANGTTTCCAAGCAGAACGATATCACAGAGGAAAGAGCAAGGGACATATAGTATACCAAGAGAAACGGGGAACCCATGCACGAAGGTGTTCCCACACAGGATTAACGCGCATGGGAACAGCAAGTCGGGAAAGAAAATGAAGAACAGAATAAAGCATGAGCAAGTAGGAGTATGAAATCGGGAAGGAAGTGAAGTGGCCACAAAAAAGAGACGCTCCGAAGACCTTATCATCGTCTAGGGGAGAGGAGATCCTTCACTGCAGAGTTAGAGTACGGCATTGGGCGGAGGTAAATTTTCAGCTGATCGGCAACGCAATGGCCTTAAAAGTTCGAAAATTGATACCGGTTTCTGGACAACGGACAAGAGACAGTAGCTGCGTCTCTAGTGCACTGGTTCTCAACCTTTCCCCCGCCAGCCACCCCCTAGACCGTTAGTAATGGGTTCTCGCACCCCCGCAACATTAATAGCTAACTCGCATGATGAAAAAGAATGAAATTGAAGAGGAATTTGTAGAAAAAGTTAAAGTCAACTTTTTAATAACAGAAATAAACCAATATTTTCCACCAACTAAACAGCCAATTCGCACCCCCAGGGGGTGCGAGCACCTCTTGTTGGGAACCCCCGCTCTATCGCAAGACAAGTGCATGGGAACCCTCATTTCACTGAAACAAAGTGCGGTTAAAAATTACCCTCATACTATGTCGCATTATGTATATGAAGTCAAAGGAGAGAATTGAACAGTTTCCTTGAAGATGCCTCCACATGAAGTTTTTAATGGTATAGCAGCCCGAAACTGATAAGTATTCTAATATGCACACCGGTATTAATAAAAAAAACTGTACAACCCCTAAGAGTCAAGACCACGGCACCGGAAGCGAGCAACAAACGGTCATCCTCCGGAAATCACTCAGCATTCATCAGAAGAGCTGGACTCGTGAGTAACAGGCGTCTTCAGATGAATAAGCACGGCTAGCAGTACATACATATACTGTATTTATACGTACGGTATAGGGTCCACCAACCGGACGGGTGCTGACATGGTATCGAGGCATCTCCCATTTCACTGTGTTCAAAGAGTTCATTTGTTCCCAATATGATCACCCTAGCAAAAAAGCCCAAATATCATACGATCGAATTTACGTATAGAATAGTCAAATGCACACTGAAAATGATCAATAAAATAATCGATACACCAACAGCCGGAGAAGCCCACTTCTGCTATGCATAAGGCAATATAGTGTCCAAACAGATAGGTATGCGAAATACTTTCGAGATTAGACCAGCCAGTAACACGTATATACACACACCAGTATTAGACAAATGATAAGGCAGAAAAACAGAAAGTACGGCTGTTCAAAAGTGTGGGTTATCATCACTTTTCAAAGTGGCAAATAACACAGAATAATATTTAACAGCCTAAGGTGATGATTTGATCAAGTTTCAAACAGCGCTTTTCACACGAAAATTATGTTCAACAGAAACGTTAATCCGTTAACTAGACAAAAATTCGACTAATAAACTACCAACTTTAGCCAATATAGTGCTATAATCACAATAGTTATTACCAAACTCACAGTAATTCGTGGCGAATGTACAATAGGTAGGTACTGAAATTTCATGCATACTTACGAAGGCTCATTCCAAAACTGAGTTATTACTGAAGCTGCAGGAACAATGGCAATTAAACAATTCACAGCAGTCGAATGGCACTTTCAAATGGCAGCAGCTACTCGCGGCTGTTTTTACTACTTATACACGCTATATCTGCACAGCATAATCACACGTAGAGTTCATCTTTTGTTGAAAGTATTAATCAATACCTGTCAACTAATTATTCCAGGTTTCTAGAATTTCCTCAACGATCACTAGCGCTTGATTTTTACTTAACGATTTCTTTCGTGATCCAATTTGCCATTCTTGTAGGAACAACAAGAGTTCAAATGTTGCTTGCGGGCAACGGTATGAGATAAAGTACCAACCAGGTTACTACAGTAAGTGATAAGAAAGTTACAACTCGTGCTAAAACACTGCATTATTAACGCTACATCCTGTAATGGCGCTCAGGAGAAAATAAACAGAAGCTTCATAACCGGAATAGGAATATCACCGCAATAATGGGAACTCCCATTGGCACCACATCCATGGCAAGACACAGGATCCACGCGACGCGTTAACAACAGCCCATTAAATATACACAAAGGCCGTCGGGAAAACTTTACTTAGGACACACCAGCAGCTATAGGCCTTAGCTAATATGTTTTACTTGGGGCACATTACACCACTCTACAGAACTTTTCCACTTGTGTAACATCCGCCACTACAGCTGATCTATTTTTGTTGACACTGGCCTTCAGAGGCTTTTCGTCTACTGCACAAGTATTACACATCCGTGAGCTGAACGTTTGTTCTGTCTTACGCTCGGATAAACCAGAGTTTGGTATATTCGTGCATTACCCAAAACACTCATCACGAATATTAGAATGCACCACTTATTCAAGTTCAACGATACAGACATTGTGAGGTATCCAAATCTCAATTCGTTATCAAAATGCACGTCCTCTACTTGAGCGCAACACTTGAAAAACACATATTTCATTCCAAGAGACAAGATATTACTGCTTCTAACATTATTCGTTGCCAAAATGCACGCCTTCTCCACAGATAAAGGTAAAAATAAACTTTACCACACCCCGAACCCACACGGACTGGTTCTTGCGACGGATAATGGCGAACTGGCCCCAGAGGAGCGCACAGCTACAGTCGACCACAGATCAAGAACCATGGGTGAGTAGCATGTTTCGCACGGTTTATATATAGCTTTGCATAAATCCCCGCAGTGCCATCCTGTGCCGAGGATTTTATTCAATCTCCTCCTTGTTCGTTAGATAAATATTCAATACTCGAATGTAACCTTTAATACAGCTTGCAGCAGAATCTACAAACGAACCGATGCATGATCCTGACCGACAGAAGCCATGGCGAGATCATTTCGTCTTGCCTAGTTAACTAATTACGTTAATGCGCTACTTGTCAAGTGTCGAACTTTCAGAACCCCTTAGGACGCATGTAGACTATGTTCAACACTATGTTCGATGCTATTTTTCAGACATTTATAAGTAGCTACCGTAAAATTTGGTGACTTCGGACGCGGGGTTCGGACAGTTCAAGGAAAAGATTGGACAATGAACATCCAAGCAAATGCTATAAATGGTGCGAAGAAACTATTACTCTTGAATGAAAGATTAATACCTGTGCAATCTTAGATAGATGTCTTGGGGTCCTGCAATAAGGCTTTGTACATGAAAAAAAAAAATCATAAGTAAGGAGTGGTAAACCATCAATTTTTTCCTTTCAAAAAAACTTCACCGGGGCAGAAAAATTGGGGCAGTCAGGAGTGAAAGTGAGCATACCACCATATATGGCAATCAATATGATGAGCTTCCACTTCGAGACATTTTTGATTTTGTTTAAAAATATGTCCATTTTGAGTGCTCAAAAAAATTATCTTTGTGTCTTGTTTTTTTGTGGGGTGACTTCGGACACCCTTCTGTACTAATTAGTATCGTTTATTTTAGACTCCACAGCCAATTTCTCTGATTTCAGTGCCATCCAAGGTACTCCTGCAAGAATTTTGGCCCAATAGATGTCTCAACTATAATGCCTCGTGGCGTAAGACCACCCGAGGTGGGAGTAAATTCAACTAAGTCATTTTTGATAGCCAGCTGTTTCTCATATGAATGCTGTGTCCAACAAGGATGGCACCGCATTGACTGCCCCGTTCAGATCTCTGAATTAAAAACATAGAAAAAGTAGGATACCTCGTGGTATGAGATGATCTGCCGCGGTGGAGACAAATTTGCTCCAATGAAGGCAAATTTGCTTTGGTGGAGGAAAATTCACCGGTGAGAAGTAGAACAAGATGTTGAACTCACTGTAGCTCTAAGTTACCGCCATGTATCATTAGTTCCCTTCATTTTGTAGTTCAACATGGTCTCTTCAAATTTAGTGGAAATGAGCAGTGTTTTTCCATTCCATTATTGTCATTAGTCTGCTCTCAACCCAGCCATTTTTGCTAGAGTTTTGCAGACTTTTTTTAATAGGCCAAACTTTAGTGCGAAGCCACCCTGCCGAGTCTGGGAGTGGCACAGGGAGCCTGAGGTAGGCCAAGGAACCCATAACCTACAGCAATGGGATGGGTGTCCGAAGTCAAACCACCCCTACCCCTGTCCGAGGCCACCCTGACCCTTGGGTGGCTTCGGACACTTTTTAGCCACTAATATCTCTAAATTTCAGGTGTGGATTTTTTTTTTTCATTGCTAACGTATAGGCACCCCATAGGCCTACAAATACAACTACTGTACTAACTTTCACTCCAGCACAAATAATGAAGAAGTGGCACTGAAAAAACCCTTCATTTTGTCCGAAGTCACCCAGTTTTAAGGTACATTAAAAAGATACCTGCTGATCAGTTGCATGGAGTGGGCTGTAAGCCACAATATAGCCGTTTGGTTTGCTAGTTAGGGTGGGGCCTATAGCCCATTATAGTTGCAAAGAAACTGATTAGCATAAATCGAACTCATGCCATACTTGAGAAATGACTAGGAAGCAGTTAATAATGCAAACAATATAGCTAGACAAATCGGGCACAGAGTCGCACTATAAGAATTTTCATACTATTAGCCCACTGAATAAATCCTTTTTAATCTAAAATGAAGCTATATTACATCACAAATGAATTCAGCCACGAAAGGATTAATGATTAACACAATATTCCTTCGAGAAAATGAGTTTCGGTCGCAGACATCGACTGCAGTAGTTCCTTATTTCAAGCCTAAAGTATGTAGGCTACATTACGATTAGAAAGCAACAATTGATGTCACATGTAATACGACACTGAAACTGGGCACCTACGCACAGAGGATCAGCAAGTCGGAAGAAGGAGGTAGCTGAAAACAAATCAATGATCGTCAACAAGAGGAGGAAAAACGGAAGATAACACAGTGGTACAGAGAGGCAGATGTCCCCAATATTCAATGCTAACATTGCTAAGGTCGTATACTGCATGTAGCAATAGAGGTCGCTACTAGCGGCGTAGCTCCGGATAGGGTTATAACTACGGAACGTACCTAGTTCCTTATACCTTAGCTCCAGGTAACACAATGTGGGCATACAACACGAAGACTAGGTTGAACGTGTTTCGTGAGTTGACACCATTACACGCTCATATCACTCGACATTCTTAGCTTTAAGCAAAGTAAACACGACTGTAAAAGGAAGCTCACAAATACAGAACTGTGCAGTTGCAACTCAACAACACACAACATTGGATACAAGCTAAGTGCAAACAAACCAACAGTTACTATAGCTGAATACTACTCGCACGGTAAGTCGCCCGTGAATGGCAAAACAGTAATGCACCCAACCTAGCCAAGCCTGTGTAAGTTAAAGCCTTTTACCGCAAGGCAAAAAGACACGCACAATCATCCGCGAGGACGCACACCCAAGCACTGT
>LQNS02278076.1:36192655-36204158 GCA_001587735.2 Parhyale hawaiensis | reverse complement strand
GGCAAAGCAATGGCCTTAAAAGTTCGAAAATTGATACCGGTTTCTGGACAAGAGACAGTAGCTGCGTCTCTAGCGCACTGGTTCTCAGCTTTTCCCCTGCCAGCCACCCCCCAGACCGTTAGTAATGTGTTCTCGCACCCCCGCAACATTAATAGCTAACTCGTATGATGGAAAAGAATGAAATTGAAGAGGAATTTGTAGAAAAAGTTAAAGTCAACTGTTGAATAACATAGAAATAAACCAATATTTTCCACCAACTAAACAGCCAATTCGCACCCCCAGGGGGTGCGAGCACCTCTTGTTGGGAACCCCAGCTCTATCGCAAGACAAGTGCATGGGAACCCTCATTTCACTGAAACAAAGTGCGGTTAAAAATTACCCTCATAATATCTCGCATTATGTATATGAAATCAAAGCAGAGAATTGAATAATTTCCTTGAAGATGCCTCCTCCACATGAAGTTTTCAATTGTATAGCAGCCGGAAACGTGATACTCTAATATGCATACCGGTATTAATAAAAAAAACTGTACAACCCCTAAGAGTCAAAACCAAGGCACCGGAAGCGAGCAACAAACGGTCATCCTCCGGAAATCACTCAGCATTCATCAGAAGAGCTGGACTCGTGAGTAACAGGCGTCTTCAGATGAATAAGCACGGCTAACAGTACATACGTATACCGTATTTATACGTATAGGGTCCACCAACCGGGCGGGTGCTGACATGGTATCGAGGCATTTCCCATTTCACTGTGTTCAAAGAGTTCATTTGTTCCCAATATGATCACCCTAGCAAAAAAAGCCCAAATATCATACGATCGAATTTACGTTTAGAATAGTCAAACGCACACTGAAAATGATCAATAAAATAATCGATACACCAACAGCCGGAGAAGCCCACTTCTGCTATGCATGAGGCAATATAGTGTCCAAACAGCTAGGTATGCGAAATACTTTCGAGATTAGACCAGCCAGTAACACGTATATACACACACCAGTATTAGACAGATGATAAGGCAGAAAAACAGAAAGTACGGCTGTTCAAATGTGTGGGTTATCATCACTTTTCAAAGTGGCAAATAACACAGAACAATATTTAACAGCCAATGGAGATGATTTGATCAAGTTTCAAACAGCGATTTTCACACGAAAGTTATGTTCAACAGAAACGTTGATCCGTTAACTAGACAAAAATTCGACTAATAAACTACCAACTTTAGCCAATATAGTGCTGTAATCACATTAGTTATTACCAAACTCACAGTAATTCGTGGCGAACGTACAATAGGTAGGTACTGAAATTTCATGCATACTTACGAAGGCTCATTCCAAAACTGAGTTATTACTGTAGCTGCAGGAACAATGGCAATTAAACAATTCACAGCAGTCAAATGGCACTTTCAAATGGCAGCTACTCGCGGCTGTTTTTACTACTTATACACGCAATATCTGCACAGCATAATCACACGTAGAGTTCATCTTTTGTTGAAAGTACCTATTAATCAATACATGTCAACTAATTATTCCAGGTTTCTAGAATTTCCTCAACGATCACCAGAGCTTGAATTTTACTTAACGATTTCTTTCGTGATCCAATTTGCCATTCTTGTAGGAACAACAAGAGTTCAAATGTTGCTCGCGGGCAACGGTATGAGAAAAAGTACCAGGTTACTACAGAAAGTTGAAAGAAAGTTACAACTGGTGCGAAAACACTGCATTATTAACGCTACATACTATAATGGCGCTCAGGAGAAAATAAACAGAAGCTTCATAACCGGAATAGGAATATCACCGCAATAATGGGAACTCCCATTGGCACCACATCCATGGTAAGACACAGGATCCACGCGACGCGTTAACAACAGCCCATTAAATATACACAAAGACCGTCGGGAAAACATTACTTAGGACACACCAGCAGCTATAGCTAATATGTTTTACTTGGGGCACATTACACCACTCAACAGAACTTTTCCACTTGTGTAACATCCGCCACTAAAGATGATCTATTTTCGTTGACACTGGCCTTCAGAGGCTCTTCGTGTACTGCACAAGTACAGGTATTACACATCCGTGAGCTGAACGATTGTTCTGTCTTACGCTCGGATAAACTAGAGTTTGGTATGTTCGTGCATTACACAAAACACTCATCACGAATCTTAGAACGCACCACTTATTAAAGTTCAACGATACAGACATTGTGAGGTATCTAAAACTCAATGCGTTACCTAAATGCAGGTCCTCTACTTGAGCGCAACACTTGAAAAACACATATTTCGTTCAAAGAGACAAGATATTACTGCTTCCAACATTATTCGTTCCCAAAATGCAGGCCCTCTCCACTGGTAAAGGTAAAAGTCAACTTGACCACACCCCGAACCCACAGGCACTGGTTCTTGCAACGGATAACGGCGAACTGGCCCCAGAGGAGCGCACAGCTATACAGTCGACCACAGATCAAGAACCATAGGTAAGGCAGCATGTTTTCGAACGGTTTTTTATAGTTTTGCTGAATTCCCATCCGTGCCATCCTCTGCCCTGGATTTTATTCAATCTTCTCCTTGTTCGTTAGATAAATATTCAATGCTCACAAGTAATACAGCTTCCAGCAGAATCTACAAACGAATTGATGCATGATCGATCCTGACCGACAGAAGCCACGGCGAGATCATTTCGTCTTGCCTAGTGTAACTAATTACGTTAATATGCTATTTGTCAGGCGTCGAACTTTCAGAACCATTTAGGACGCATGTAGACATGTTCAACATTAAGTTCAACGCTATTTTTCAGGCATTTATAAGCAGCTACATTAAAAAGATACCTGCATGGAGTGGGTTGTAAGCTACAATATAGCCGTTTGGTTTGCTAGTTAGGGTGGGGCCTATAGCCCATTATAGTTGCAAAGTACCTGATTAGTATAAATCGAACCCATGCCATACTTGAGAAATGACTAGGAAGCAGTTAATAACGCAGCACATACGACGAATACATAAACTTTTAAAATACGGCCAGCCAACAATATAGCTAGACAAATGGGGCACAGAGTCACACTATAAGAATTCTTATACTATTAGCACACTGATTAAATCCCTTTTAATCTAAAATGAAGATATATTACATCACAAATGAATTCAGCCACGAAAGGTTAACGATTACGACAATATTCCTCCGAGAAAATGAGTTTTGGTTCCGGGACATCGATTGCAGTAGTTCCTAATTTCAAGCCTAAAATAGGTATGTAGGCTACATCATGATTTGAAAGCAACAATTGATGTCACACATAATACGACAATGAAACTGGGCACCCACGCACAGAGGATCAACAAGTCGGAAGAAAGAGGTACCTGAAAACAAATCAATGATCGTCAACAAGAGGAGGAAAATCGGAAGATAACGCAGTGGTACGGACAGGCAGATGTCCGCAAGATTCAATGCTAAGGTCGTATACTGAATGTAGCAACGGAATTCGCTACCAGCGATGTAACTTCGGATAGGGTTATAATTACGGAACGTAGTTTCTTATATACCTAAGCTCCAGGTAACACAATGTGGGCATAGAACACGAAGAATAGGTTGAACGTGTTTCGTGAGTTGACACGGTTACACGCTCATATTATTCGACATTCTTAGCTTCAAGCAAAGTGAACACGACTGTGGAAGAAAGCTCACAAATACAGAACTGTGCAGTTACAACTCAACAACACACATTGGATACAATCTAAGTGCAAACAAACCAACAGTTACTATAGCTGAATACTACACGCACGGTAAATCGCCCGTGAATGGCAAAACAGTAATGCACCCAACCTAGCCAAGCCTGTGTAAGTTAAAGCCTTTTACCGCAAGGCAAAAAGACACGCACAATCATCCGCGAGGACGCACACCCAAGCACTGTGTAGTGTGTACCACGATAGGCGAACACGAGCAGTTCTACACTGCAGTGTGCGGCTCCCCGCAGCCCTGCTGACATCAAGGTTTACCAGACGTCATGCAGCGCACCAGAACAACTAAAACCTTAGTGCAATATCGATCAAAAGCAGCTGTTTCATTACAGAAGGGAAAACCAGAATCGTTAAGTAATAAACAGGGTATACGTACCTAAGGTATTATAAACTAGAGCGCTAATATAGCGCAAACCTCCGCCAAGCAATGCAATGGCAAAGAAAAAATCAACTTGGTCCTTAAAATTTCAGGATTTCCTTTTGAACATCACCAAATTTTGGCAAATTGTGCCTCTCGACGTTAATGATAGTTTCTATAATTTTCTTCAAGGTCCGTTCTTAATTTTATTTTCAGACAAACACTAAAACATAATAACATATAGGCAGTCAAAAAGAGAAAGGGACGAACAGATCACCAAAATTTGGTTGCGACTATTAACAATTGTTAAGATATGTTCCAAGTTTTCTGAGTTATTTTTTGGCTAACATAGCGACAAATACACACAAACAGATCATCACCATAACTTAATTATCTGCTTTTCGCAACATTCCTAACAATTCGAGCGAATTTCATGAAGATCCATCTATCATTTTTCGAGTTATGTTATAAACAAGAAGTGGCAGACAAACGGTAGAACAGAACTTCGCAAAAAGTTAATGAGATGTTCCTCGATCGTAACATGCTCAACAATCCCTGTAAACTTCGTGTAGACACGTCCAGAGCTTTTTGGATTATTTTGGTGACATAGAGACAAACAGACGAACTTGATAAAAAAACAACCTCTTTAGCGAACGTAAATATGCTGAGGATGAACCAAGAAACGGCTTATCGACAGTGATAAGGCAAAGCAGGGCTATTCTTAACTCAAATTATAATAAGGGGATAGAAATTATCAGTACAGAAGCTTAATCACCAAAACACGTCCACGGCAACAGCGACGGTGCGTTTTGGCACTGATCTGCAGGCAGGATCTAATTACACAATTCAAGGAATACCTAGGGCATCAGAATCTTAGTTATAGGATTGAGCAATTTTAGCCTCCATTTCCATAACAGAGGCGATCTCACAGAGGTAGAAAGAAGGAACATATTGTATGACGATAGAGACATGAAACTCAAGTACGAGGGTATTTCCACACAGGATGAACGCACATGGGAACACCTTGTCAGGAAGGAAGAGAAAGAACCGAATAGATAATCATTAGCAGGAATATGACAAGTGTGAGCCCCTCTACTGTTCCCACTGCTCGCTATAGACCGGTGCCCTCGCACTGACTCTAATCGTCAGAAACACTGACGCTACAATCTTGATTGTCGTAAGAATTCACATCACCCGACCTCGAGACGAAGAGCGCAGGAGCCCACGAACTACACAGCCAAAGCAGTACTAACTCGAGGAAAATGGAAAATCAATACCCATCGTAAATGGCGCAAACTGTCGGAGATTTGACGAGCAAAACCAAAGCTTGATCGTGCCATGCATTGCACACTCTACCTACTTATTCTCAAAGTGTGATCATACACAGATGCAGCGGAACCCATTATACTTTGATCCGATGACCTTTGGACACAACTCACGACTCACCATTAGGTGAGGTCTTATCATGTGTCGTATTCCGACAGTCGCTATATCAATAGGTCCCCCCCCTTTTTTTTTTGGAACGAGCAGGCACTACTTGGAGGTCCTACAGGTACAGCTGCCGCGTACCACCCGCTTCCACAAATACAGAACAACAAGTATAACAATAAAATACTTTGTGCTTGTGGACCACGTGGAAGGCCCTTGTGTACCACAGGTTGGGACCCACTGTTCTATATATACTGTACGACCCTTGAAAAGTACACTCATCTGTAACTTCATAACAGCCGCAGGAAATGGGCTACGCAACACTGAAATAAGTAAGACCCGTGCATAGACTGTTCAAATATCTGTTCAAATTTTAATAATTGCAATCAAGACAGGAAAATTAGTTATCGATCAAGACGAAATTTACTCAATTGGGAGTAGACATAGCTATTCATGTTTCAAAATAAGTGTACTCTTTGTGGGACACACCGTATGCTGAACAGCGCTTGCTAACAGTTTTTTCCAATAATTATATTTCCCTTTCTTCCAGACACCTAAAGATATACCTACCGTATTATGATTAATACCGTAACTATAATCTTAGTTTGAGTTTTCCTATCGATATTAGTACGCTGCGATTTATAATGAGGAAAAATGTAAAACACAGAGTAACAAGACACCAATGCAGTGAAACAGCACAAAAAAAAAAAAAAAAGAGTGAGGAATATAGCCGCTGTCCAACACTGGCGGTGATGAAACGGTACAGACAACTCTTCTCTCTACCGTTCATGCTCGTGGTCGTGATTCTACAGAACCGAGAGATAACCGTAGCGAATATATAGGTACTCTTGAAACATTTTTCTGCAAAGCACTAGAGTGGGTACCTACGACAGAGAGATGTATTTGTGGCCTAGATAGATGAAGTTATGGTACCTAATGGAGTCCCCTGACCGATTTGAGGTCTAGATGAGGTTACGGTACCTGATGGAGTCCCCCTAGTGTGCATCAAATAAGACAAGCGAACTGAACGACCGTATCCTATGACCCATCCAACGCCACAGACGCGAGTACTGATGGCCCATGCAACAGGATGACGAACAAATAGTAGCACTGCAAGGCCAGCACAGCATTCCAAATAGTCCCATTGCAACAAGAAAATACCAGTATAAAAATTAGAACACAGCAGCTAGAAATTTATGAAGAATAGTAAAGAAGTGCAAGAGAAAATCCTGCAGCCTAACACAACACTTGTGGCAATAACACGGCCAAGGCCGACGGCGACACAGGCGGTAGTGAGGAGTGGCTACAGCTAACGGGAAGTATATAGGGGACACCTGACGTGACGAGAGGCTAGTTGCATCTACACAGGGGACACCTGATGTGGGACCTACACAGGGGACACCTGACGTGGGACCTACACAGGGGACACCTGACGTGGGACCTACACAGGGGACACCTAATGTGGGACCTACACAGGGGACACTTGGCGTGACGAGAGGCTAAAGGTAAAGTCAACTCTGACTGCACCCTCCTCTGGGAAACCCACACGTACTAGTTCGTGCAGTAGATACAGGCCAACAGGCCCCAGAGAAGCACAGCTGCAGCCGACCACGGGTCGTTAAGAACTATGGTGCCATAACGAAGCGTTCAATGACTCGCCCCCCCCCCCCCCCCCCCNCCCCACCCTCCCATTCCTGGGCAGGTTAAGTGCTTCCATGCCTGACACTTCAGCAATCTTTTACCACTTTACCAGGAGAAGAGTTTTACACCTAAAAAAAAAACAGAATAAAGAGCTGTAACAGTAGCGTGATTTACGACTGTGTATACTGCATGGTGTACTCCCATACGCGCATGCTTGACAGTTCAAGTATATAGTTAATGCTTTTTCCTAGTTAGGAAGTTTACGCTCCGTTTCCGAACAGAACTATATCACAGAGGAAAGAGCAAGGGACATATTGTATGCCAAGACCAACGGGGAACACATGCACGAAGGTGTTCCCACACAGGATCAATGCGCATGGGAACAGCAAGTCGGGAAAGAAGAGGAAGAACAGAATAAAGCATGAGCAAGTAGAAGTATAAAATCGGGAAGGAAGCAAAGTGGGCACGAAAGAAACGTCCCGAAGGCCTAGCTAATGGCTGCGGTAACTTAACACTGACTCCTGGCCTCATAGCATAAGATGGACGAACCGAAACTAACCTAACCCTATGGCCCATCCTATGCTCCCTGAGGGGAATGCTTTTACCTAAAAACAAAGTTGGTATAGACGCTTTAATGCTAAGACTGCTTGCGAATTCGCGTTTCGTAGTTCTGAAGTTACGCAAGTCATGTGTTCAAGAACGACGCACACAACATAGACAAATGACTACTTAGAAGAAAACAGGCCAATTTAGCAGGAAAAATAGATTAAATTGGATATATTTTGACTTATGAGGACTTCAAGATAAGAATTTTCACTATCTTCAACTCTTGTGTACACGGCCGTTACAAATGAGAGTACCCCCATCATTTGTACCTAAATACTCCTTCTTTGTTTACATATGTGGCCATATAGCGTGAGAATACTTACTAGTGTAACAAATCTCTCGTCAATAATATACCGTATATATATATATAACATTAGTTCAAAATTATGCGAAGCCGCAATTAAAAAACTATACACATTTTGAGCAAGTTAGAGCTTGCTGCTGCATGCTGAATTTGTAAAGTCGAAGTCGGAAATTTACGGGAGCAAAGAGTGGGAGTCGCACGCACGCACGCCTGTCGTTAGTGTCCTAGGAATTGAAAGAAATTGGATTAAAAAAATACCTCGTCAGTTTTGTTTAAAAGTCAAATACTTCTGGTAACAAGGAGTCGGAGTCGGGCCTGGACCATGCAACTGCGTAACAATGGCTGTAGCAACAAGAGTTACAGAATTAGAGTCAGGTATTCATGGGGTCACAGGAGTCGGAAACTGGCTGGAGCCAGAAGCTCGTTCAGGAGTCCGACCTGCTCCAAACTACTCTACAACTATAGCCGCCGCATACCTCGAGTTCACCAGGTATGTTCACAGGGGCAAGTATATTTGCTATAGCTATACAGCACAACCCATTGCTGCCCATGTATATCAGTATATAACACTCATCTCCAGATAAACAGCGTGCTGTGCCCGTGGGTGTGAAAGGTTTAAAGACTCATCGACAGGGACCGGTCTATATTGAGATAATTAACCTCCGTAGCCATACCTTTGATGGACCTATGGCAGCAGCGTTGGCTTCGCAACTAATGGATAGATTTTCAGGCGTTAATTTCAAATCCACTACCTCAACTTTATCCTGTTCCGCGGTCACCAGGGTAATTGGTTTGGGATTTATGTCTGCAATTCGATCAAGAGCAGCGAAATAACGCTCGTAACTGATTTAACGGACGCCGTTAAAACTAATATCTACATCTTGTTCTTGAAACTTACAAGTGATTTCTTCAGTGAGCTTCGTGCAAATAAGCCTACTTCTTGTAGTCGTCTGGAGACAGTCTGTCGTGACACATTTACACATGTTGCGTCGTTTATTACCCTGCCTATTCCTGCTGAAGACTTGAAACGGTCCCTTAAAGCCATATGCAGCATTAGCCTGTCCTCTCTATAGCTGAATTTTGGCGAAGTCTGTCGGGTTAGAGGACTAACACTGCAGCCAGTTTCTTTATAAGACGTCATAATTCTACCCACAACACTTTTCGAACGTTGACCCTGTCTCAAATCTCTCGAATAGAGCAACTTTTCGTGCGCAACTTAATAACATCTTGTCTTGAGGAGTTAGCTATCAACTTCTTGACGTGGTGCCAAGAATTCCACTGCTGCAATGTTTACAAATATCCAGCAAAAATCTTTTCTTCACTGGAAATGCAACTGTTTGGATTAAGTGTGCAATTATAATTTTTCTTCATATTTGTCCCTTAGTTTTGGACGCTCCAAATTTCAAAATACAAGTTTTTCACTCATATATTTATTATTATGTTTAACTCAGCATATCAGCGGCTATTGGCCGTGATAGCGTGCATTGATGATCTTCTCTTTTGCTGAGACTCTTCTCCCTCCTCTTTTTTTCTATTTTTCTTCTCTTTTCCCCAGTCTTTTATATCCTACTAACTTAATGGCAATAGCTCATAGAGGGCCGGGGCGTAAGTTTCGGTGTCTCTTTAAGAATGGGCCTGTTGGTTCGTCTACTGCCGCCTATCTAATCTTATCTAAAACCTGATTCAAATTTTCACACATTAATAAATATCGTAAGGACTATTAGTTACCAAAAGCTGAGGTATGTGTGATGTATAGAAGCAGAGTTATTGACTTGTGAAAATTTGTCCCTTAGTTATCGACGATACTGGATGAAACAGGTTCTCTTGTTATCGCAAGGTCACATATATCTATATATTACATATGCACATGTAAAACTATAAATTCGTTATCAATAATATTATTAGGCTATGAAGTTAGCATTATCAGCGAAATATTCTTACTTCTAACTACCGCTACATGCAGGCCACAAGCTAGGACTTTATTAAAGTTCACTACCAATGTACAGAAGATAGGTACGGTACCGCTATAAACCCAACTGAAGAAGATCGTCAACTACAGCTACGAGAGAAAATGCATGACGATCAAGTGTAAATATCTACCAAAGTACCTGACGTTATAAATGACGGCAAAGAACTTGCATCAACACCTCTTCGTTGTTCATGTTTGTTGTACCAATTTTGCGATGGAGCATATATCTTGCACCTCCTGTTGCTACTTTTTTTCAAGCATAGAAAGACTAAAGCGATGCTAATTACCTCCGCCAAGGAGGTTATGTTTTCGTCGTGTTTGTCTGTCTGTCTCTTCGTCTGTCTGTCTGTCACCAAGATAACTCAAAAAGTTATGAACCGATTTGAATGAAATTTACAGGGATTGTTAGGTATGTTAGGAGGAAGAGATGATTAACTTTTGGTGAAGATATGTCCATCCGTTTGTTTGTTTGTCTGCGTCATTATTCTCGATGCCATAACTCAAAAAGTTATGAATGGATTTTGATGAAATTAACATGAGTTGTTGGGTATATAACAAAGAGTATATGACCAAATTTTGGTAATGATCAGTTTGTTCGTTCTTTCGTTTGTCACTGTTTTTAATTTTATGCTTGTTAGCACAATAACTCAAAAAATAATGAATGGATCTTTATGAAATTTATAGGGATTGTTAGTATGTAATGTTAAAACACATAAATGATCAAAATATGATGCAGATCGGTTTGTTCGTTTGTATGTTTGACTTATGTTCGTCATAACGTTTGTTAACACTATATCTCAAAGAGCAATGAACGGATCTTCAGAAAGTTGAGCAAGCTGTTATTAATATAAAAAGGCACAAACGATTAGATTTTGGAGTTGATACAAAGACAATTATGGTTTCAGAACCAATTTGAAATTTTTGCTACCGTTGCCTCACTTGGCGGAGGTATGCGCTCTCAGAGTGCTCTAGTTTTAATATAGTAAACCATTACCGTTCGCCTTAACTACCTACGTCTAACAACTCAGGCCGACCACTTTCAAATGTTCAACTTGGAATGACACCCTGCATCTCGGGCCTCTGGTAGGAGTTCCCCACCGAAGACACGACACAACGTCAGGTAGCATGGATTATTAGGTATGCATTACAAGGATGAGCTTTCACCTTAGTAAAATCCTTCCTACAGACACAGGATGGTTTTTCAAACGAGAAGGACGAGGAGCGGACACAAGCTTATTTTTGAAACTTATTAAAGTTTATTTTGTTACACAACCGGATATTTTTGAATAGGGCAATGGCTTGTTCCGGAAGTAGAAATCGGATCTTGACCATCCCACTCAGCAACCTAAGTTCCTACTACACAAGAAATGCTCAGGTTTCTACTATACAAGAAATGCTCAGGTTTCTACTATACAAGAAATGCTCAGGTTTCTACTATACAAGAAATGCTCAGGTTTCTACTATACAAGAAATGCTC
>LQNS02278076.1:36180214-36192190 GCA_001587735.2 Parhyale hawaiensis | reverse complement strand
ACAAGAAATGCTCAGGTTTCTACTATACAAGAAATGCTCAGGTTTCTACTATACAAGAAATGCTCAGGTTTCTACTATACAAGAAATGCTCAGGTTTCTACTATACAAGAAATGCTCGGGTTTCTACTATACAAGAAATGCTCCACACGCTTGGTCCTCTCGTTAACAATCAATAAAAGGTGAAGGCCACTTTGACAAAACACCTCTATCATCTTGTCCACCTGCCACATTTAGTGAGAAAAATTTTGGCTCATGTAACATCACCGTGAAAATAACGTCAAGTTGGCTAGAAACTTTGACAACATATCAAGCAATGAAGCCAGGATACGGAAAAAATGAAAGCCTAGTGATGCGTAGCCTAATGCTCCAAGGGAACGTGAGCGATTAGGTTAGGGCTGCTTGTTTCTAAAATAAAAGATACCAAGCTGGAGATACGACTTTTAGTGGAGACAAAAAACATGATCCTACCGCTTTTATGCAAGATTTCCGAATCGTACATAAAACAATCCTGCATGGTTCCCACAGAGATAAAAAAATTCAAGGACATTTCAGAGACAAAGTGAACTAGAGCATTGTGAGAGCGCATACCTCCGCCAAGTGAGGCAACGGTAGCAAAAATTTCAAGTTCACTCTGAAACCATAATTTTCTTTGTATACACTCCAAAATCTTATCATTCGTGCCTTTTGATAGTAATAATAGCTTGTGCAATTTTCTTGGAGATCCATTCATAACTTTTCGAGTTATACTGTTAACAAATGTATTGACAAACACGAGTCAAACATACAAACGAAGAAACAGATTTACACCAAAATTTAATGATTTATATCTTTTAACATTACTGACAACTCCTACAAATTTCATAAAGAACCATTAATCATTTTTTGAGTTATTGTGCTAACAAGCATAAAATTATAAACACTGACAAACGAACAAACGAACTAACGGATCATTACCAAAATTTAGTCATTTACTCTTTGTAATATACCTAACAACTCATGTTAATTTCATAAAATCCATTCATAACTTTTTGAGTTATAGCATCGAGAAAAATGAGGTAGACAAACAAACAAACGCATGGACATATCTTCACCAAAAGCTAATCATCTGTTCCTCCTAACATACCTAACAATCCCTGTAAATTTCATCCAAATCGATTTATAACTTTTTGAGTTATCTTGGTGACAGAGACAAAGAGGCAAACAGACAGACAAACACGACGAAAACATAACCTCCTTGGCGGAGGTAAAAATTCCAGGACAGTATTTAGAAGGCTTGGTATTTTTTTTACTATTACCTCCCACTCAAATCCAGTAGCTATTTTTGTTGACATGTAGCTACTAGCTATAGGTAAAATAAATTAAATAATGCATTCTACGACTTTCTTAAGAAAAACGTTTTCGTCGGAAATACTTAATTTTCAAGATATTTGACTTTGAAATTCCCATTGTTTTCCTTTGACAAAAAATAACTGGCGCTATTATAGGCCTGCTAACGACCCCATAGGATCCTGAGCTAACTTAGCTTAGGTTCGGTCAGGTTCCTATGGGGTCGTTAGCAAGCCTAGAATAACGCCGGATTTTTTTTCTAATAGAATAACAATGAGAACTTCGTATTCAAATATCTCGAAAAGTAAGCATTTCCAACGCAAGGTTATGCCTGAAAAAATTCTTAGATTGTCTGATCTTACCTAAATATGTCAACAATAATACTGGAAAAATTTACCGAGGATTAAAATTATAATTAGTTTTCCTAAGACTGACAAAAAACTTTTTACTTTATTTTCCCCCGACCGATTAGTTGAAAAAATTTGACTTGAGCAGTCCTTAGATGGGTCTGAAAAGCTTTTTCAAATGGTTTAAATCAAAATATTTGAATTGAGATATATCTGATTAATATATAAGTAAGGTTAATACTGTAGTTATTGAACTAAAAATCCTGTCATCATTAATTTAAAATTGGCTGCCAACAAACTGCCAAAATATGGTCACATAATTTTTATTCAAAAATAAAAATAATTATTTAAAAATTACAGTCAGTTAACCTTTTTCTGTAGATGGGGCATGCATTTCAGACATACAATATTGAAGGTGTTATCACGTTTCGCGGGAGGCTTTACTAGCAAGATATTGAATAAAATCAGTATTTGTGTCTGAAAAAAAAATAAACACTATTAGCCGCTGGTAAAATAAAAAAAAAATCGGCGAAAACTTAATGTTAATCTCTATTATAGAAATAATGCTCTAAATTTGTCTTTACAAAAAATCAAATGCTCAGGCATGGGGGAATGCACAAATTTCCCTACTAAGTATACTGGAGTACCTACTACCTACAATACTCTGTCCACTTTATCAAGGCAGTTCAGTCGTGATCAAATTCCTCTATAGCGTTGCCAATTATGAGGGTATTTCTGAGACTTTGTTCGGCCCATATCTTATCCCCGCCCACTACCTTTATATAGAGAAATCTCACAAATGCACATAGAAGTGGCAATACAATACAGAAATTTGACGGTTCTAAGTCTTTTCGCCGTTAGGTCATTTCGCCGTGAGGGCATTTCGCCGTGAGCGCATTTCGCCGTGAGGACATTTCGCCGTGAGGACATTTCGCCGTGAAGGCATTTCGCCGTGAGGACATTTCGCCGTGAGGACATTTCGCCGTGAGGGCATTTCGCCGTGAGGGCATTTCGCCGTGAGGGCATTTCGCCGTGAGGGCATTTCGCCGTGAGGGCATTTCGCCGTGAGGGCATTTCGCCGTGAGGGCATTTCGCAGTGAGGGCATTTCGCAGTGAGGGCATTTCGCAGTGATGTAATATAAGTGGCATGGCAATATATAAATTACACCTGACCACGTCGAACCTAATATGCTATTATTATTATTATGAACAATTTCAGCTTCAGCAGCAGAACTTCCCAAGAAATGGAAGGATAACAAATAGAAAAGGGGGAATAAAATGGAAAATACAATAACCTAAAATGTAATGATGCGCAAAATCACCGAGCTTAGTCATTTACTGCATATGAAATAATAGACAAAATTCAAATTAAAATATGATCATTAACAAAATTCCAAATCCAGTCATTCAGGCTACGGAAAAAATCAATTGAAGTTAATAATCACATACTGGAACTTAAAATACCATAATTCACAAGAAAATTGCATATCTTGGTCATTTACTAAGATATACCGAGTGACTAAAAATAACTAAATTGTACTTAACAAAAATAAAAAGGATAAGTTTTGATAAAAATTGAATAATTGACCAAGCTATCATCAACATTGGGTCGGTCGGCAGAGGCTTCGCATCGTTTGGCCAGCCAGACGACTTAAACTCAATTTACCTTGCGCACAGAATTTTCAAGGTGTATTTAGCATGAAAGTTAACATCAGTATTTAAGTTATCGATAAAATTTAACCAATTCGTAGAATAAAAAGGAGAACCACACTACATATAAAAAATGGCTACTATGTAGCCTATACCGCAAACGTTTCGGAACATTATATATCCATCGTCAGTGCTGTAAAATAGAGAAAGAAAACATATACACATGGAATTATCGGAATAAAATTAGAGACGAAAGCATTCACTATAACCCACCAAGGGACGTAAATAAGAACAAGAAGCAACAACAGCCTACGATAGAATCTATCTAAAAGCAAGCAAAGTAAGGAACAGAAAAGGAACACCAGCCGAACTAACAGCATTCAAGGACTGCCGATTGACAAAATCTTAGTCATTAGTCATGTTTTGGTAAATGACCAAGATAAGCAAGTTTTATGGGGAATATTACATTCTAAGTTTCAGAAAGTGATTCTTATTTTTTAATAAATAATTAGATTTGGAATTTATTATTCCTTATACATTAGTTGAATTTAAATCATTATTCATGTTTAGAAAATGACTAAGATCGGTGATGTAGAGCATCAGTGCATTTTATTTCAAGTTACTGTATTTTTAATTTTTCTTTTTATTACCTTCTCTTTTCCTGAAGAGTTTCGCTGCACGACTCGCTATATGATGGGCCAGAAGCTGAAACTTTTCCTAGTAGGTACCTACGGTAATAATAATAGCATATTAGGCTGGGCGTGATTGGGTATAATTTACGTATGATTAAGACATTTATGGTTTTCACGGCGATATGACCTAACGGCGAAAAGACCGACGGCGAATTGACCGACGGCGAAAGACCCGACGGCGAAAACACCTGTCACGAAATTTGACCACAACCGAACTGCCTCGATAACATGGACAGAGTATAGTCCTTACCCCAGCATTTTGGCTTATACACAATTTAAAGTGATTTACTTAACCATTACAGCAAATTATTAATATCAAGGCCATTTCATAAAAATTCTAGGATATTTCAAGGACTTCAAGGTCGTGTGGAAACCCCACAATCGTGTTGCAATCAAGGCCCAAAAGGGGCTTTAGAGCCAGTAACACCTTACGTACGGTAGCACGAACATCACCACTGCTCAATCAATTTCGTTCGTAAGTGGGTTACTTCGACACTAGGACTTCCGCCTACCTTGTGTAGCCGGCCGCTAAGAATGATGGTAACTATGAGCTGCAGTACGCCTTTTGTCATTCACATTTGTGGCCATGATTCTGCCATGGATGTGGGATACATCGGAGTTGTCTGCCTGATATTCGATCATTCATAGCTACAGAGTCGTAAGTTGAACAGGGGCGTACCAGTAGTTAAGGGGATGAGGATAGGAGGCAGAGGATAGTTTACTTTCCTAGTGTAGCATTTGAAAGGCCACATTCAGAGTGGAATATAATTTCAAAAATCGTAATGTGTGTACTATTTAAAACTACAATACATATGAGTTTCTGCCTCGCTAGCCACTGGAAAGGTGTTTCAAGAGAGGAAGGAATTTCAACACTGGATCAAATACAATGAGTATGGAACGTCAAAAACAGAAAAAAAAACAACAGTATTATTACAAGTATGAAAATACTACAGAAAACAAAGTGATGCGAAGGAACGATGTCTACAAGGCCCAGCTAAGGCTTAGGTTAGGCAAACTGTGGAGTCCTGCTGGCGACTCTGGCCGACCGGACCTGAAATTTGACGGAGGCCGGAGCCCAGGTCACCGAAAATGATCTCGCCGTGAATGGACAGAGCTGCCGGCTCAGAACGATCGGATACGGCGGCGCTGAATGGACTTATTCTCAAGCTACCACAGCCTATCGCACGACCTAGTGCGGCGGTGTTACTGCTCCAGTCATTAACTGGGTAGCAAGGCCTCTGGAGTTGAGGGCGGCCAATTCTACATACGCACACCATTATCTGTGCGCCCACTTCCTCTACCGCTGAAAGGAAAAATATTAAGATTTTTTCGAGCTGGCAAGAAGCTGTTCATTTCTCGTCGCTAGATTTGACAAATGAAATATAAGGATCTGTCCGTTGGCTAGAAAATACATGAACTGTCTGCATTTGCATGAGCTGAGGAACCGAGATAGCAGGAGTTGCCAATGCTTCTCCCTGCGTAATTCGTGTCTTGGCCCATCGCGTAGCCTAGCGACCAACATGCATACTTTCATACATTTAAAACGGTACGGTAATCCTCTAGGAACGTGACGATTTTATCTCCTTTACAAGCACCGATAAAACTGCGAGCTTCCTGCTCAATAATTTCAGGTGCAAACGGAACTAAAAACTGCAGAGGTATCTATTGTTTGGTCCGTTTATAACAACACGGAGGATAAACATGAGGGTGGAAGGCCACTATAGCAACACAGCAGCACCGTCACCTGCCACAGCACACATAGAAAACAATGCAAGGATACACGATACTCCCCCCTCGCTCTTATCGATCCCAGTTCTGGCCTATCATTGCTACTGCCGAACGTGCATCAGTGCGGCACCAGCGATACAATTATCGCCATGGACTACGTCAATTCAGGGGCTTTTTGCTCATGAGAGCGAGCTTTTGACAAATATTTACTGCAGGCGCCGTGCTTATGTAATGATTAGTTTCTAGTAAATGGCGCGTCATGGCCGGTAAAATCCCCACCACTAGGTCAAATTGATGGGATTTTTTGGTTTCGAAAACGGTGATGTATTTAGGACAAATAAATTGTCGTCGCGTGCAGGCGAAATTTTTTTTACTCAATGCCCAGTACGTCGTGTGAGATAAAATTGTAGCCCTTAAGTACGTCAGCTTACGAGGGCTTTGTCAATGGCAATGACAGAACAGACAATGCCCCGCTAAATAAACAACTTCATCAGGAACAAAAGCTAAAACGCTACAGCTAGAAATGCGAAACCTGGCTCTCGCTATACATAGCAACATATAGTACCAGAATAATTATGGACTACTTACAACAGACAGAAAAAAGACACTACGAAGCATCAAACTTTTTTATTTTACAGTGTCACACACACACCTACACGCATGTCTATCACGACGACAGCTTCAAATTTTTTTCTATATTATCCTGTTCTTTAATTGGGCCTAGAATCAAATTAAAGTCTAACTTGAAAATAGCTTTTGTCGCATTTTCGGTTAAGCGGAGCATGCCTATGCTAAAGTGTACTATATAGGGCTCGGCTCATACACGTATCCCAACTGTGCACCGTACTGGATAAAATCTGTACTATAGAGTAATTCCGAGGCCTTTTACCAATAATATTGACACTGTCACAATGCTTAGTCGTATACGCTCACAAAGGGCATTCTTTCTTAATAAGTAGAATGCAATAGCTATACAGTATAATAAATTTAGAAACACTCAGCAAATCTGTGGACGATTTGGGCAAATGACTGCTTCTTCCGAATTTCGAGTCATGCGCCTATTCAAACTCAGCTGAGAGATCAAACTTCCAGCTTCGTCTCAAGTTAGAAAGCTGAGGCAACGAAGTAAAGGGCTCTATACACAAACTGAGGAGTGGTACAAACTCTGCTGAGATTCTCCTGGTGCCAAATTTCTTTTCCACAAGAGAAAGAACGGGTTCTGGACCAACGCCCACCTCGTCTGCAAGATTGTTGATCGTGATATTCCTGCACTGCCACGGACCCTAATATTCAAGGGCTACCGGTACTCATTTCGGGATAGCGAGGCCATACAAGAATGTGCTCCCGTCTCCGTTGATTCGCGGTCATCTTTGCAATGATCGTGGCACCCTCCAGCTCTGTAGTACCTAGTATTTCGTCCCCGGATGCAAATTAAATCTTTCGGATCGTTTCCCCTTTGATCCCATAAGGCTCGTACTCTACTTATACAGTTATTTTGTCGCAAACAGAGATCTGACAAAGCTCAATTACTCTATGTTACTGAATCTCGGTCAACCGTTCTGAGACAGCATCTGCGAGCTTGGCAAAAATCACGACTGCACAATGCGATTGCCTGCATACGTACACCAAACCGAGCATTTACAACATATTCATTAGTTTACACGCTAAAAATTCAGTCGACACTAGAATACTTCTTGATCACACCTCGTACAGTCATTGCACAGATGCAACTCAAAGACCTCAATATTAGATATTACTGAACGATCCTTTTCGGTTGCTGTAGCTTAATTGTTCTCACTGAAACACTCGGTTATACATTTGATGGGCAACTGTGACAATTCAAGAGCGGAGAACGTTAACTCCAATTACGCTTTTTCAGCCAATTCAGATCACATCCAAGTAATACATTAAAAGCTGACGGTATAGTACTACAATTACTGCTACATAAGTCTGATGCACACACACGACAAAACGGATACTGTAACCAAAGCAAACGTAAAATACATTACCGTGACTACAACTCAGCAAGCGTATGCACATCACGCATTTTTATCACTCATTTTAATGCACTCAAAACGTAGAGAAGTATTGAAGTTAAAAAAAATACTATTACTTGTCATAAACTATAAACTGCGTAAATGCGAGAGTTCGAGCTTTCCTGTACACGAAGCAATGTATACAGAGACGAAAAGGGAAAGAGCAGGTAGTACGTCGTAGTAAAAGTTGGACCGTATTGAGGCGAACCTTAGTAACTACTTCAAATGGTACCATAGGTAATATTCGAACTAAGTTTCTGCACGCCACCCGCAGGGGAAGTTATCGTTGCTCAGGTCTGTGACCGATGTTTCAGCAGAGGCCGTTGTCGTGGTAGCGTGAAGTGGGAAGCGAGTTTGGTGGCCGTGCATCTTTTATCAGCCGCGCGCATCCGGTTATACAGTTTCATTATACAGGAAGCCAGAGTTATTATGGCAGCTGAGCGAGCTTGGCACGCTCGTGTTTCAGAAGGACTTTTAAATCCTAGAAAGAAAAATCCTAATTTCCGAATCGTGGGTAAGGGTCGAGTGAACTTTTCCCATCGTTTATGTTCTATAGCAATGGTTCCCTAGCCCCTAGAGGGTCTAACATAGACCCCTAGAGGCCTCTCGATCTACCATAGACCCCCCAGAGGCCTCTAGGTCTACCATAGACCTCCCAGAGGCATCTCGGTCTACCATAGACCCCCAGAGGCCTCTCGGTCTACCATAGACCTCCCAGAGGCTTCTAGGTCTACCATAGACCTCCAGAGGCCTCTAGGTCTACCATAGACCCTCTAGGAGGTTTATTGAAAGACAACATCTATTTTTGTTTCTCTGTCTTGTATTTAAAGGCTGAAAATAAACTCTGCAACAAAACACCTATGCATGTAGTAGTAATGAGAAATGAAAAAAAATCAATATGCATATCAGTTTTTAGACATTTCTAACGAAAGATATGCTAAATTCCCACAAAAATACACTTTCTTCAAAAGTAGTGTTTTCTTTTAGTATTAGATTAAACTTTAACGGGACCTAAACTAAATGTGATTAGTTTCGTAATTCTTAGTCAAGGTTTCTTGACATAAAATTACAACCTCTAATAAAATATAAATTACTTTTTTAAATCTGGTGCAATTTGAACCACTAACGGGCGGCAATAATAGAAAAATGCTTATTAAATAACCTTTCAAATCTAAAATATTCTTCAGAAAAATATATCCTAATATATGGAATTTTTGTTAATGTTACATTACATCTTCCTTTTTTTTTAATTTTCTTCATTATTCTGTGTATTGTACATCTTTGATTGCATTTGCGTTACGTAGTTACTTAAAATTGATAAGACATTGATTTTTCTTTATCCTTTGTAACCCAGGTTTTACCTAAACGTAGCATAATGCATACGTCCTACACTAGAACACCAGGGGTCTATGACGATGCACTGCTCTCTTTGCAGGGGTTTACACTGATCAATTATAGGGAACCACTGTTCTATCTATTGGATCATAATTGGTAGGTAAGTGCACACCAAAGACAAGAAACTCCGAGGCTTCGATCAATGTGCTTGTCGCACATGCACGCCGTCAACATATAACGAGATCCAACAAGTACATTAGTAAGTTGTTTCGAGTCAACGATTAGTACAATATAGTACACAATAATAATCACAGTAACCATAGTCACTTAACCCTTTATTGGGCAAGAGACCACATATGGTTGCTCCATAACGCTATTTCTACCACGGCGTTTTTCAGCCGCTTAGTTAAGGGTCCAGCCAGCAGTACTCTCCACAGCTGGTCAACATGTAATGCTGCGATCCCAATTTGGCGTCCCCAAACGATACGCTAAAGGGCAGTTGTGCCTGGGTACTATGGCCTGTATGCTGCACCACTGCTGGCAGGTGGAACATGTGCATGAGTCGAACGTAGCAGGGAGCGATCAGCGGGCAAGTCCAGAAAATATGAAGTATATCTCACAGGCAATTTCACTACTATATAGACAAGACACGGCAGTACAACCATGAGTAAAGAGGAACAGGCGGCAGCGAAGAGTCAGTGCGAAACGAAGAGAAAAAAAACACGGAATGACATACACAGTAACTCTGCCCTGAAATATGCAAGACAATCCGTCGGTTCGGCCACGTACACAAAGAGCTCACAGCAGTCCTGTAAAATGCATAAAGCGCGACTAACTTTTCTCTGCACAATCAAGGCTGTCATTCTACAGCGGACAGTGGAGACGTATGGCCGGCAGTTGTCAGCTCTAGCAGAGATTGCATCGAATAATACTTCTCAATATGCCTATATATGAAGCAGAGTCAGAAATTAGCCGCACTTCGCCGTAACATATCTTTAGTATCGTCACACTGCGCTCTGTGCCGGCGTCTTGATAGTTGGTGCCGTTGTGGTCACGTGATCAAAGTGTTAGCCTGATCGCGGCAGTTTGCTTCCTACCTTCACAGTGTAAAAACAGCCACTCCACTCCCATGGCAGTATACACCAAAAAAGAACTAAGAACAGCGATCCGATTTCTTTGGTAGGAAGGAGTGTCAGGGGATAGAATTCATTGTAGACTATTATTACAATACGGGGACAATGCACTGCCCCCGTCACCTGCTGTCGAGCTTGCTGAATCTTCTCATCAGTGATGGGGCTGACAGGCGTCCTCCCTCTTTGTGCGTCACGCTTCTCCCACCGCTTTTAAACTGAGCGATTAACTCATTAGCACTTCTATGCGGCAGTGCACTGCCCATGCACGTATTATAGCCTCCGATGAACGTCAGCCCCTGGAACTGCTTCCTACCAGAGAAATCGGATCACTTTTCTCACGTGACCATCATGGTACAAACTTCGAACACGCAGGCGCAAAAAGAAGTGAAACAATACTAAAGATAGGTATGCTATGGCAGCAGTGCGGCAATTTTTTACTCCCTCAGAGTTCCCCCCCATTGTATATATTTCATTAGCAGAACCAGTACTATACTCTAACCTCACATCTCAGAGCACAATAACACTGGACCTAAATAACATTATTACATCTCAGTCCGCAAGTAATTCTAGTCCGCTCAAACATGGATTCTCAATATTAAGGACTAGCAGAATAACCTGGAAGTTTCGCAAAATATTCACAATGGCACTGCGATTTAGTAGGCAACGTAGAAAACAAAAAATGTGTCGTAGCTTTCCCTTAGCAGCATTCTCAACACAGAGAACATAATGGGCGTCAAAAAGTAACGAACGAGAATATGCGGTACGGCACTTGTGCAACGGCAGGGTCACACAAGAACGCACAACAGGAAACAGAAGAACGTACAACAGGAAATGCACTAGCAGTGCACCAGTCAGAGGCATCTCTGCACAAAGCCACAGGCTGTCGCTGACAGCAATGAAAGATTGCATGATAATAGAGCGGCAGGGTGTGAGGGTCTCATGGCAATATGAATACGGGATAAGTCCGGAGCGAATACCGCTATGCATGCACAGAAACCTCTCTACGAGCAGATAAGTACAGCAAGTAGGGAATGAAGAGGAAAAACAGACCTAAGCATCATATCAGTAGGAGTATGAAAATGTACAGGAAGGAAGCATAGTGGCACTAAAGACAGAAGAAGTACTGAAAACCTGGGTAATTTAGTGGGTGCCTCTGGGGCGCTGCTCCCCACAGCATATAGCATGAGTGAACCTCTAACTAACCTTACTCTGAGGCCCATTCCATGTCCCCAGAGGGATCACCTTGGATTAGGTTTCAAACAAGAGTAGTAAAATTAAACTGATAATACATTGGACGGCTGAAAATTCAAGCCTTTCTTGAGTTTTGAGCGCGCACAGTACCTACAGATTCACCATGAAGCTGTCATCAATTTGTGTTTCCGAGATCCAGATAACTAAAGTTCATTAGCTAAGGCTTATCTGTTGTCTGAAACTTCAATCAAGAAAGTCGCTTCGTACTCTAAATTAACTTACAGGTTCAACTCGCGAGACCTTAAAACAAACGCAATCGGTTTGCTTCCAAAGCTTGCAAAGTGATCAAAATTTTCGAATCCATGGAATATAATTTAAGTTCCTGACTCACTAAGGTTATCATTATTAGCTATATCGCGTAGTCTGAAACTCCGTTTCCACAACTAAGGCGATCTCACAGAGGAAGAAAGAAAGGAGAAATAGTGCGTCGGCAGAAACGTGAAACTCGTGAACGAAGGAAGGTGCCTCCACACAGGAT
>LQNS02278076.1:36168290-36180114 GCA_001587735.2 Parhyale hawaiensis | reverse complement strand
AAAATGCAACGCCTGGAGAGGGCACCCACCCCTGCGACGAGTGCGCCCGAGTTTGTCATTCTCGGATAGGTCTGCATAGCCACAAGCAGGCCCACTTGAGACGACGTGGTGTGCGCGAGGGACACGACTGACCTTCCAGCAGTTCCAGATCCATCGAAATCGATGGCTGAACCGACGACGACGAAGTGGGTTACTTCGACACTAGTAGGACTTCCGCCTACCTTGTGTAGCCGGCCGCTAAGAATGATGGTAACTATGAGCTGCAGTACGCCTTTTGTCATTTACATTTGCGGCCATGAGCCATGATTCTGCCATGGATGTAGGATACATCGGAGTTGTTTGCCTGATATTCGATCTTTCATAGCTACAGAGTCGAAAGTTGAACAGGGGCGTACCAGTAGTTAAGGGGATGAGGAAAGGAGGCAGAGGATAGTTTACTTTCCTAGTGTAGCATTTGAAAGGCCACATTCAGAGTGGAATATAATTTCAAAAATCGTATTATGTGTGTACTATTTAAAACTACAATACATATAAGTTTCTGCCTCGCTAGCCACTGGAAAGGTGTTTCAAGAGATGAAGGAATTTCAACACTGGATCAAATACAGTGAGTATTGAACGTCGAAAAAAAACAACAGCATTATTACAAGTATGAAAATACTACAGAAAACAAAGTGATACGAAGGAACGATGTCTACAAGGCCCAGCTAAGGCTTAGGTTAGGTAAACTGTGGAGTCCTGCTGGCGACTATGGACCGACCGGACCTGAAATTTGGCAGAGGCCGGAGCCGATGTCACCTAAAATGATTTCGCCGTGCATGGGCACAAATGTTGCCGGCTCAGAACGATCGGATACGGCGGCGCTGAATTGACTTATTTTCACGCTATAGCAACAGCCTATCGCACGACCTAGTGCGGCGGTGTTACTGCTCCAGTAAGTGAGTAGCAACGCCTCTGGAGTTGAGGGAGGCCAATTCTACATACGCACACCATTATCGGTGCGCCCACTTCCTCTACCGCTGAGAGGAAGAATATTAAGATTTTTTCGAACTGGCAAGAAGCAAGAAGCTTGCACATTTCTCTTCGTTAGATATGACAAATGAAATATAAGGATCTGTCCGTTGGCTAGAAATCATGAACTGTCTGCATTTGCATGTGCTGAGGAAACGAGAAACCATGCGTTGCCAGTTCTTCACCCTGCGTAATTCGCGTCTTGGCCCATCGCGTAGTTAGCGACAAACATGCATACTTTCACATATTTAAAACGGTACGGTAATCCTCTAGGAGCGTGACGATTTTATCTCCTTTACAAGCACCGATAAAACTGCGAGCTTCCTTCTCAATAATTTCAGGTGTAAACGGAACTAAAAACTGCAGAGGTATCTATTGTTTGGTCCGTTTGTTTATAACAACACGGAGGATAAACATGAGGGTGGAAGGCCACTATAGCAACACAGCTGCACCGTCACCTGCCACAGCACACACAGAAAACAATGCAAGGATACACGATACTCCCCCCTCGCTCTTATCGATCCCAGTTCTGGCCTATCATCGCTACTGCCGAACGTGCATCAGTGCGGCACCAGCGATACAATTATCGTAATGACTACATCAATTCACGGGCTTTTGCTCATGAGAGCGAACTTTTGACAAATATTTACTGCAGCTGACGTGCTTATGTAATGATCAGTTTCTAGTAAATGGCGCGTCATGGCCGGTAAAATCACCACCACTAGGTCAAATTGACGGGATTTTTATGGTTTCGAAAACGGTCATACATTTATGAAAAATAAACTGCCGTCGCGTTCAGGCGAATTTTTTTTACTCAATGCCCAGTACGTCGTGTGAGATAAAATTGTAGCCATTAAGTACGTCAGCTTACGAGGGCTTTGTCAATGGCAATGACAGAACAGACAATGCCCCGTTAAATAAACAGTCTATCAAGAACACACGCTACAGCTAGTAATGTGAAACCTGGCTCTCGCTATATATAGCAACAAATAGTACCACAATAATTATGGACTACTTACAACAGACAGAAAAAAGACACTACGAAGCATCATACTTTTTTATTTTACAGTGTCACACACACACACACCTACACGCACGTCTATCACGACGACAGCTTCAATTTTTTTCTACACTATCCTGTTCTTTAATTGGGCCTAGAATCAAATTAAAGTCTAACTTGAAAATAGCTTGTGTCGCATTTTCGGTTAAGGGGAGCATGTCTATGCTAAAGTGTACTATATAGGGCTCGGCTCATACACGTATCCCAACTACTTAAGTGCACCGTACGGGATAAAATCTGTACTATAGAGTAATTCCGAGGCCTTTTACCAATAATATTGACACTGTCAAAATGCTTAGTCGTATACGCTCACAAAAGGCATTCTTTCTTAATAAGTAGGATGCAGTAGCTATACAGTATAATAAATTTAGGAACACTCAGCAAATCTGTGGACGTTTTGGGCAAATGACAGCTTCTTCGGAATTTCGAGTCATGCGCCTATTCAACCTCAGCTGAGAGATCAAACTTCCAGCTTCGTCTAAGTTAGAAGGCTGAGGCAACGAAGTAAAGGGCTCCATACACAAACTGAGGAGTGGTACAAACTTTGCTGAGATTCTCCTGGTGCCAAACTTCTTTTCTACAAGAGAAAGAACGGGTTCTGGACCAACGCCCACCTCGTCTGCAAGATTGTTGATCGTGATATTCCTGCACTACTACGGACCCTAATATTCAAGGGCTACCGGTACTCATTTTGGGATAGCGAGGCCATACAAGAATATGTTCCCGTCTCCGTTGATGCGCGGTCATCTTTGCAATGGTCGTGGCACCCTCCAGCTCTGTAGTACCTAGTATTTCGTCCCCGGACGCAAATTAAATCTTTCGGATCGTTTCCCCTTTGATACCATAAGCCTCGGACTCTACTGATAGTTATTTTGTCGCAAACAGAGATCTGACAGAGCTCATTTACTCTATGTCACTCAATCTCGGTTAACGTCCAGAGACAGCATCTGCAAGCTTGGCAGAAATCACGACTGCGCAATGCGATTGCCTGCATGCGTACATCGAACCGAGCCTCTACATATTAATTCGTTTACACGCTAAAAATTCTGTCAAGATACGGGAAAACTTCTCGATCACACCTCGTACAGTCATTGCACAAGATGCAACGAAAAGACCTAAATATTAGATATTAGTGAACGATCCTTTTTTGTTGCTGTAGCTAAGTTATTCTCACTGTAACACGCAGTAATAAATGTGATGGAAAACTGTGACAATTCAAGAGTGGAGAACGTTGACTCCGATTACGGTTTTTCAACCAATTCAGATCATATCCAATTAATACATTAAACGCTGACGGTATAGTACAATTACTGCTACATAATTCTGATGCACACAGACGACAAAATTGACACTGTTACCAAAGCAAAAGTAAAATTACATTACAATGACTGCAGCTCAGCAAGCGTATGAACATCACGCATTCTTATCACTCATTTTAATGCACTCAAAACGTAAAGAATTATACAATTGAAAAAATTACTATTACTTGTAATCATAATTGGCTGGTTAAAACCAAATGGTTTAAACAAGATATAAAAAACATGGTTTAAACCAAGCAAAAAAAAAAAATTTTCCAATTTTTTTTTTTTTTGTTCTTTGGTTTTTATTCAAAATATTGCAAAATAAACAGTTTTACTAGAAGTAATTATTAAATTTTATTTACAAAACTGAAAGCATGAGTTACTGTGCTTCTATTTAGGATTCTGTTTGAATGTTAAGACAGATTGGGTTAAGTATTGTTCAAGTTTATTAATAACCTTTAACTTATTAAATTTTGTGTTATTTCAATTTAGGAATATCTAATTATATCTCGGTAAGTTAGCAGCTACTGAAAATTAGACGTAGTTATAGTTGTTATTCGATAGCTAATCAGCTCCTGAGCAGGATCTCGACATAATGCTATTTCACTTTCTTCAGTTCCATACTCTGCTTTTAATTAGCTAGTACCTAGCTATTTTTATCAAGATTTCTTTGGGTTTTGAATTGTTTCTAAGTTTCTCCAAGGTTTTTATAGCTATATCACTTTCTTTAGTTCATGACTCCGTTTTCAATTAGCTAATAAACTACCAATTTCTGTTAAGTTGTATATTTGTAATTTGAAGTGTTTTCAAGTTTTTCAGAGGATTTGATATTGAAATTATATATCGCAGAATCTCTGCAGATTGTATATTAAATGAAGCCATAGTAAATACTGGTAACTACCCTGCTAACTGCTTTTGCTTAACCCCATCTTCTTAAAATCTTTGTTCTACAATAAGACGTTATAATGAAGTGACTAAATTGTTGATGATTTGCTTGTTACATGTTTACAAAGCAGAAAATCCATCAAATGTTGAATAAAATTCCTAAATCCAGATAAAAACAACAAAATGTCCATAAAAATCATACAGAAAAGCTGTTTTGGGGGTTTAACGAAAAAAAATGTTTTTGGTTTAAACCAAAAAATATGGTTTTTGCCAACCCTGCTTGTAATAAACAAACTGCGTAAATGCAATAGTTTGAGTTTTCCTGTACACGAAGCGATGCATACACAGACGAAAAGGGAAAGAGCAGGTAGTACATCGTTGAGAAAGTAAGACCGTATTGAGGCACACCTCAGCAACTACTTCAAATGGTGTCATAGGTAAATATAATCTTCGAACTAAGTCTAGGTGGGTTTGTACACGCAACCCCAGAGGAAGTTATCGCTGCTCAGCTCTGTGACCAATGTTTCTGCAGAGGCCATTGTCATGGTGACGTGATGTGGAAAGCTAGTGCATCTTTTATCAGCCGCGCGCATCCGGTTATATAGTTTCATTATACAGGAAGCCAAGGTTATAATGATGGCAGCAAAGCGAGCTTCGCAGGCTCGTGCTTCAGCAGGACTTTTAAATCCTAGAAACACAAATCCTAATTTCCGAACCGTGGATAAGGGTCGGGTGAACTTCTCCCATCGTTCCCTTTAAGAAGTCTATAGACCCCGTATTTTTGTTTCCGTGTTTTGTACTTAAAGGCTAAAAATAAATTCTGGAATGAAAAACCTATACATGTAGTACTAAAATAAAATTAAAAAACTTAATACCTATGCATGATTTGGGAGTTTTTGTACATTTGGTAACGAAGGATCTGCTGAGTTCCTTCTGAAATACATTTTCTTCAAAAGTAGCGTTTTCTTTTAGCATTAGAGTAAATTTTAACGGGACCTGAAAAAAATATCAATAGTTTCGTGTTTCTTAACTTTGTCGAGGTTTCTTGACATAAAATTAAAACCTCTAAAAAATATAAGTTTTTTTTTACAAATCTGGTGCAATTTGAACCACTGACAGGCAGCAGTAATGGATAAATGCGTTTTAAACAACCTTTCATATCCAGAATATTCTTTCGAAAAAGATACCCTAATATAGGTAACGTTACTTAATATATTACCTCTACGATTTTTTAGTATTCCTCATTATTCTGTGCATTTTACAACTTTCTACTTACATTAAGTAGTTAATATTATTAATGACATATTCCCTCTTAGTTTTCATCCATTCTTCATTATTCTGTGTATCTTACAAATTTGAGTGCATCTACGTAATGAAGTTAATTAAAATTGATAAGTGATTTTGCTTGATCCATTGTAACACAGGTTTTAGTTAAGTGCAGCATAATGTATGCGTTCAACACAAGAACACTCGGGGTCTATGACAAAGCACTGCTATCTTTGCAGGGGTCTACACTGATCAGTTATAGGGAACCACTGTTCTATAGGATCATAGTCGGTAGATAAGTGCACAGTTAATACAGATGTTACCTTTGATCATGCAAAAAAACATTTTTTACTTTATTTTTCAAGATAAGTGTCTAACTTTGAAACATTATTAACTACATGCATGGCTAAGTTGCAAATATAAACAGCACTTGTAAAATAAATATTTAGCCATTTGCTAAGTATATCATACAATTTGCTTATTTACGACTATACATATATGTATGGTGTGGTCTATGGTACGAGTTTTTTTTTTACTATTACCTCAGATTATGCAACAAGTTGATAAAAACATCATAAACAGGAAATAATACAAGTGAACAGGAATGTTTTTATTAAACGTTCAAAACCAAGAAATTGTAACCAAAAGAATTCAATAAACACAGAAATAAGTGTTTAGTGGTGAACATTTTTCATGATTTTCATAAGACGATTATCAACAGACTTTGTCCGGTTTGATATTTCAGATGGTGGAATAGAATCTGAAGCTGTTTTTACTGCATTCCACAGGCTTACTTTGCTCGAAAACTGCCGACAACCTTCATAGTCCTTACTTTTGACCATTGCCGAGAGGTTCTCAATCGAGGCTATTCTCAGGCCGGGTCATAATCCTTTCTGATTTAAATCCTCCTTCCGCAAGCCAGTTAGCAGTGTACCGTGCTCGATGTGAGGGAGCGTTATCGTGCTGAAATACCAATTTGGACCTGCGCGCGATAGTCTGCTTATAAAGCCATAGAATCAATTTGGCTTCAAGAAACTGGTAGTACCGTTCTGCATTCAGTTTACTTCATTCTGCCACTACAAATGGACAAATAAAGGTGTCACCTATCCTGGCCCAAAACATCACACCTCCACTACCTAGTTGACGCTCAAGCCGTGTCTGTTGCGATCGGTCATGAAGGACCCATCCATCTGGACCATCAAGAGTGGCTCTGCATTCTTCAGTAAATATGACATTGAAGAAATTAGTTCTCATGTTCTCTACAACCCATTTGACCCTATTTTTTTAGTTTTTGTAAGCAGTGGTAGTTTAATTACCTTTATCACTTTCCCTAGCTTCTGCAGCACCTCACATCTTGTCTTTCTGCTTAGTATTGGGGCTCCAGCGTCTTCAAATATCGCTTTACCAGCAGAAAGTCGCTTTCTAGCCTTCAAATGTCCCATATCTCGAGCAGTCAATTTCCTCATAGAAGCTCTATCCGGAATTTTCCGGTTGAACTTACCTTCAATTACATAAGCATAGACCACAACAGTATTCGACTCTTAGGTCTGACGCTGGCGGCCAACAGTCGGCAACGGAAAAACGGGATTTTCTCAAGAGCTTTTCTCTTCCCCCTATCTAATACTGAAGAAACAAATTCCCAGGTACCCAACATCTTTCTTGTGGAGAAGGTACCGGTATATCGGATACGGCGGGGACGCACTTGGGCGCTTGCCTGCACAACCGTATCTGGACATGTTCATAATGGCTCTTGAGAAAATCCCATTTTTCTCATTTTTGCCGCCAGCGTCAGACGCCACTTTTGGACCTAAGAGTCAAGAACTGTGGCGGTCTACGGTTTGACACTTATCTTGAAAAATAAGTAAAAAAAATTGTATTTGCATTATCAAAAGTAACATACTGTACAAGAAACTCTAAGGCTTCGATCAATGTGCTTGCCGCACATGCACGCCGTCAACATACAATCAGTTTCAACAAAGTAAATTTGTAAGTTTTTCGAGTCGACGATTAGCACAATAGAGTACAGAATAATAATCACAGTAACCATAGTCACTTAACCCTTTATTGGGTAAGTGACCATATATGGTTGCTCCATAACGCTATTTCTACGACGGCGTTTTTCAGCCGCTTAGTTAAGTTGAAGCCAGCAGTACTCTGCAGGTGGAACATGTGCAAGAGTCGGGCGCACCCGGGAGCGAACAGCGGGCAAGTCCAGAGAATATGAAGTATATCACACAGGCAATTTCACTACTATACGGCAGTACAACCATGAGTAAAAAGTAACGGGCGGCAGCGAAGAGTCAGTACGAAAAGAAGAAACCACGGAATGACATACACAGTAACTCTGCCCTGAAATATGCAAGACAATCCGTCGGTTCTGCAACGTACACAAAGAACGGGGCGGCCCAGAGCAGTCCTGCAAAATGCATAAAGTGCAACGTAACTTCTTAAGGGTGTCATTTTACAGCGAACAAGTGTAACCGGCAGTTGTCCGTTCCAGCGGAGATGGCATAGTACGATACTTCTCAATAAGCCTATAGGTATATGAGGCAGAGTCAGAAATTAGCCGCACTTCGCAGTAACCAATCTTTAGTATTGTCACACTGCGCTCTGTGTCGGCATGTTGATAGTTGGTGCCGTTGTGGTCAGGTGATCAAAGTAGCCTGATCGCGCCAGTTTGCTTCCTACCTTCAGAGTGTAAAAACAGCCACTCCACTCCCATGCCAGTATACACCAAGGAAGAGCAAAGAACAGTGATCCGATTTCTTTGGTAGGAAGGAGTGTCAGGGGAGAAAATTCATTGTGAGCTTTTATTAGGGTAACATGTCTAGTACCCGTCCACCATGCTAGTAGCCGTCCACTTGGCACTAAAAACTTCCTGTGTGAAAACTAGCAGTGCTAGAAAGCCGTACATAGGCTTAAATTGTAGGCTAAGTAGTGCCCCATAATGCCTGAAAATGACGGGCGAAAAAAATAAAACAATAAAAAATGGTAGTGGTTTCCACAATTTTTTCACTAAAAACATGAAAAAATGTGAACACCACCACCATTATTTGTTTTTATTTTTCTTCCGTGATTTTCAGGGCTTCTGCGGCACTATTTAGCCTGCAGTTTAAGCCTATGTGCGGCGTTCTATCACTGCTAGTTTTCACACAGGAAATTTTTTAGTGCCAAGTGGACGACTACTAGCATGATGGACGGGTACTAGACATGTTACCCTACAAGACGGGGACAATGCACTACCTCCATTACCTTCTGTTGAGCTTACTGAATCTTCTCATCAGTGATGGCGCTGACAGGCGTCCTCCCTCTTTGTGCGTCACGCTTCTCCGACCGCTTTTAACCTGATCGATTAACTCGTAAGCATTTCTATGCGGCAGTGCACTGCCCATGTATTATTATAGTCTCCGATGAATGTAAGCCCCTGGCACTGCTTCCTACCAGAGAAATCGGATCACTTTACTCACGTCACAACGGTACAAACTTCGAACACGCAGGTGCAAAACGAAGTGAAAGAATGCTAAAGATATGTTCTGGCGACAGTGCGGCTAATTGCCCCCCCACCCCCAGTATATATTTTATTAGCAGAACCAGTCCTACACTCTAACCTCACATATCTCAAGCACAATAACGCAGGGCTTAAATAACAGATTACAACACCGTCGTCCGCAAGAAACTGTTGTCCGCTCAAGCATGGCTTCTCAATAATAAGGATTAGCAGGATAACTTGGAAGTTTCGCAAAATATTCACAATTGCACTGCGATTTAGTGGGCAACGTAGAGAGCATAAAATGTGTCGTAGCTTTCCCTTAGCAGCATTCTCGACATACAGAATATAATGGGCGTCAAGGAGTAACAAACGAGAATATGCGGTGCGGCACTTGTGCAACGGCCGGGTCACACAAGAACGCACAACAGGAAACAGAAGAACGTACAACAGGAAATGCAATAGCAGTGCACCAGTCAGAGGCATCTCTGCACAAAGCCACAGGCTGTCGCTGACAGCAATGAAAGATTGCAGGATAATGGAGCGGCAGGGTGTGAGGGTCACATGGCAATATGAATACGGGATAAGTCAGGAGCGAATACGGCTATGCATGGACAGAAACCTCTCTAGTATTAGTGTCTCTCTTGGTTCATTTGAATTTAACATTCAACAAGATACCGGTTAAGATTTGCCTCCGTGAAGGTAACCCATCGGACATGTTGTTATTTTACCCCAGTGAAGGTAACTAATCAGATGCTTCAGCTCTGTGAAGGTAACTCATCAGATACTTTAGCTCTCTGAAGGTAACTAATCAGAATTTTGCTTAAATTCCCCTCTGTGAAGATAAAAACAAGCTTACCGGTAGTGTTATATAATTTCCTATGTGCGCAGCTGTAATTACTTTACACGAACAGCATCTTGCATCATAGGAACTGCACAACTTTCCAGCAAGGTTGCGAGTCAATAAATGCCAAGGTTCAGGCGTCGGAGTCGAGCTGAAACCAACAGTCTCACCTATTTTTTCAAGAAAAAGAGTCAGAGTGTCATTTTGGGAGTCCATGGCGCTCGAGTAAAAGACTAGCAATACGGTACCCATTCGGAGTCGGACTGCCTATCCGATTCCGCAACCCTGATCCATCACAGTTATCTATTTTTACTGCGTGATCGGCACGGCGTGATCACTGAACGTCGACTCATGAGCTCTACGCTTGAGTTTTTGACCGTTGTTTCGAAGACGATCATTATCGTCTCTCTCAAAAAGTCCCGCTGTAGGTACGTCGTTGAAGCCATTCAAATACTCAAATGTTTCTATTAGTTGCCCGACGAGTCGTCTTTGCTCAAGAGAGATCAGGCCCAGTTCTTGCAGGAGACATTCGTATGGCTTGCTTCACAGCTGAGGTATCAATTCCGTTGCTCTACTCTCCATATTATCGATATCTATGCATAGATGTGGCGACCAGAATTGAACAGCAAATTTTAAGTGAGGGCGCACTTGCACCTTAAACAAGGGAATGATGACGTCCTTGGGTATGTATTCGGAAATTCCTGGCGATGAATCTAAGTACTCTGCTTGCCATTTTTACACTTTCGTTAACTTGCTGGGTAGTAGTTTGTTCGTAATAGATATTCCTAAGTTACATTGTTGGGTGACACCTGCCAATTCAGTCCTGTTCATTTTCAATTGGGTTGAGGGGTTGTCTGACCCCACGTGCATTACTGAACATTTTTCGACATTAAGGCTCATCTACCACGTAGTGCTCCATTCCATTAGGTGGTCAAGGTCTTGTTGGATCTAAGCTCTTATCCTGGCAGGATGACATAGCTTAGTATCATCCGCAAATTTTCTGATTTTACGGATATGAAGAGCGAGATCATCGATGTAAATTATGAGGGAAGTAGGCCAAGCACGCTACCTTGAGGAACTCCAGATGTTACCTCCATCCAGTCGCTCGTCCCTCCTTCAAGTTTCACCTGCTGCTGCCGACTCGTAAGCCATGCCCGGACCCAGCGTAAATATAAGTCTCCCTGGATGCCATGGAGTCCATTTTTTCATTAACAGTTGATGGATGACTTAGTCAAAAGAATTTTAAAAGTCTAGATATACGAGGTCGACATCCTTTTCTTCATTTCTAATTTCCAAAACTTTCAAAAAGAAGTCCAGTAGGTCCGTTACTTATTAAGCAGCTTTTTCGATTTCGGAAGCCGTGCTGAGTGTCTGAAATGAGCTCGTGCAGCTTCAGGTGATAAGTGATTCGCTTCTTAAAGAGGCATGCGATGGTTTTGCAGCGTTTGCTGACGACTAATGTAAGAGGGTTTGGTCGACGATAGTTGCTGGGGCTTGTCTTATTCCCCTTATGCATCGGGATCACACTATAGCTACTTTCCAGTCCTGCGGAACTTCTCCCGTTCATGAAGACCGATCAAATATTTCGAGCAGTGGTTTCAAGATGACTGGAGCTATTTCCGTAGAACGCGGGGAGAAAGATTATCTGGGCCAGTGGATTTGTACACATTTACGTGGGTCAGTTATTAAAGGATCTCGATCTCAGTGAAAACACATGTGTTTACGGGAGCAGCTGGCATTGGTGCTGGTTCAGAAATATTCGTAACATTTTCAATGGTAAATACAGAGGTGACATATTCATTCGGAATAGGGACTTTGTCTCTTAGGTCATAGGTGATTTCATGCGCACTTTACTTCAGTAGCAAAGTCTCTGGTGGAGGCCCTCCCTCCTCAAGAAGGAAATTTTACAATCAATACGAATTACGTTGCTACAGATTGTATTTTTAGGCCCATCAGTCCCAATGAAATTGTTA
>LQNS02278076.1:36148304-36166705 GCA_001587735.2 Parhyale hawaiensis | reverse complement strand
TCTTTGGTCGCAAACTGCGGCACCACAGAAGACACCCAGCAGAGTGACTCCACACACGTGGGGTGACGTGAACAACGTCACCTGGACTTCTTCCGAAGACTCTCAAGGTAAGGTATTGGACGCAAGCTTAGCAGGGTTCTCGGCATAATCTATGCAATGTCCAATTATGTTGATCGTGAATCATTAAAAATAGTCTACTACTCCTTGGCTCATTCAGTGCTAGTCCAGAATATCTTCGTTTGGGGAGGAGCCCCACGTTGTCACATTCACAAGCTTGAAGTAATATTGAATAATATACTTAGGCGAATACTACGTATAAGACGCAACGAAAACAATGTGCCTCTAATGAGATGCAGTGAAATGTACTTGTCTTTACAAATGTTGCAATTTCAGGATGTTTACAACTAGTGTTTTCCGGGGCGGAGATGGTTGGCGAAGTGCCGGGGCGGAGATGGCGAACTGCAAAAAAAACAGGGAAAAAAGGCATGGACAGAGCTGAGCTATATACCATATGGAAGCCTATAATGTTGTCTAATAACCAACTAAGTATCAAAACTCTAGCATGTTTCTAAGTATTTTAAAAAAAGTTTTGATTGAGACACTGTGAAAAAACACCCTATGAAAATTCATTTTCCTGACACCCTGTTTTTTTTCTCAATTTGTGATTACTCGTATTCTAATGATGCTAGAATTGCGAAACTTAGGCTGTTGGTAACTGGTATATGTGTGTTTATTTCCTGTGTATATAGACTCTTTACCCCACTTCATGTACGTACGGGAGTACAAACATCGTTCGCCATCTCCACCCCGGGATATGATCGTATCACGGGGTGGAAATAGCGAACATAGAAGCTCTGTATTTACGGTTATTCCATTGGCAGAACCTAATATTTTTATGCATATAACATTGTTAAGGACAGATAACCTTTATAGATGCATGTTATCAACATTATATCTGTTTCTCATCATCTGAAAGACGATCTTCTTTTCCCTCATGAGAGCGCACCATCATGGCTAGTTAGCTATGACTCTCATTCAAAAATCTCTCTGAAATAGCTATGAAACAGTAATAACCTGCATCTTTACAGGGTTATGTGTAACAAACAATGTTATGATAGTAAAATATGGTGTTCTGCCAATAAAATAAGCATAAGCTAAATACAGAGCCTTTACGTTCATCATTTCGACCCTGTGTTACGATCACAACCAGGGGTGAAATTGCAAACAATGTTTGTGCTACAGTTAGTACATGAATTGGGGTAAAGAGTCAAGATACACAGGAAATGAACATGCATATACCAGCTACCAACACTCCAACTTTCGCTATTCTAGCTATATTAGAATTTGAGAAATCACAAATTGTAAACAGGTTTTAAGGAAAATGAATTTTCATGGGGTGTTTTGTTTCACAGGGTTGCGATCAAATATTTCTTCAAATAGCTACTTAGAAACATGCTACAGTTTTGAAACTTAGCTGGTTATTAGACTACATTATAGGCTTCCATATGGTATATAGCTCAGCTTTGTCCATGCCTTATTTCTTGCTTTTTTGGTGGTTCGCCATTTCCGCCCTTCCTGTTCGCCATTTACACCCCGATTCGCGGGGGGGGGGTGTCGAAAATCTTCGTTTTTTGCATGAGTACCTAACTATACTAGATATAATGTTCATTTCTATAGGGCAGGTAGGTGCACTTTAGGCATGTATTGATGTGACATTGCAGCCAAATTGTACCGTAAGTGTTTAAGTTAGGACGAATTCAAGATTTTTCGCCATCTCCGCCCCGGAATACACTATTCCTTACTTAAATTTTTTCGATTTGTGTTCTATAATCATCCTGTAGTATTTATAAAGTATTTCAGTCCGCTTATTCCTCAACAAAATTACGAACTGAGACGTGCTGTTCTTAACCTCCCAACTGTGCGTGTTGACGTTGAGAAACGCGCTATAATATTTCAAATTGCAACTCTTCTCAATAAACTTCCTGCGTATTTATTAGATCCCATTTCTGATGTCTTAAAAAAACGTTTTAAAGAATACGTCATGCAATTTTATTAGCTTTTGTTTTATGTTGCCCAAAAAGTTTGTTAAACTTTCAGTGGCTACGCAGATGCATTATTCTATATAAGGTATTACTACTTTACCAAATACTTGTAATATAAAATGTGTTTGTGTGTAATAAACCTATCAAACCTATCAAACGTCAGATCTCTTCAGCGGACATATATATATATATGATTTCTGTTTTGAGTCGTTTTTCATTTACATGTTTGTAGAATGCCTCTGGGTGGCGCTTTGCCATAGCGGCTACGGAAATTAACTTTTCTCTTTTAGTAGTCCTGACTATTTTCTTCACATCCCTACATGCCCTTGAGTGACTGGGCCTGTTCTCCACTGTTGTAACGCACTTGTCGCCTCGTAATGCAGCGTTTGACTGTCCGATTCATACAGAGGGGATCATTACTGACTGATACGAACTTGTTTATTTGAGATTATTGTTCATCGTCTCTCAAGATGCTTGTCTTCAACAGATGGGAACAGTGTTCAACACTGGCGTCTCTCATGGGAGTTTCGAAGTCAGTAGTTCCTAGTTCAGTTGCCATTCTTGAAAATTCGCCTGCCGATAGTCTGGCAGCTTGAGACAATCCGCATTGGTGGTGAGTTCGTTACCAGTAAGTTTTGAGAGTAAATTCAATCACTAGCTCTTCAGTGGTATACAGCCTATATCGCGCCTAACTATTCCTGTGTTTAGCCACAGGCTCGTGCGCCGCTAGGGAGCGGAATGTGTCTCATTTTATATTATAAAATAGTAAAGAGAACATAATTATAATTATTTTACATATAGTATATGTAATTCACAAAGAAACGGGCAGGGCCGTAGTTGACGATAGCATTTATCGTAATGGGTTCATCACAGTTTGTGATAGAGGTTACATCTGGTAAGATAAGTCTTAAGGGCATGTCTATTAAATCGGCCGCGAGGTCCCCAGAAAGCATTCCTTTGAGGATGGAGTCATCATCTCGACCATGCACGTCAGGACAGCATTCCCTCCGCTCGTCGGAGAAGTTGGGACACTTGACCATTAAATGCAAGACAGTGAGAGGTACGACGTAGTCGTTGCAGTAGGGTTGCGGACGTCTCATCCGTAGATAGTCGTAAGTCTCGTGTGCCCAATACGCAGTCGACAGAGTACGACGTCCATTCGGCGGTCGTCACTATTTAACGAGAGCCAATATCGGACGGTTTTTCTGATTGTTCGTAATTCATTATTTCTATGCGCCAGCTACTGGGATTGCCATAGCTCGCGCAGATTTCACTTGATAAGCGGGTAATAGTCTCGGCAGGGAACTGCACGGTTTGCCGCGGGCAAATCAGACAGGGCAACCTGCCTCGACTCATCTGCGAGCTCATTGCAAGCGATGCCAATATGACCAGGCACCCAACAGATACACACGGACTTTCCATCCTCTTGCAAGTTTTGTATCGTACTTACTATTCGGTAGATGACGGGGTGGATGCTGTCATATACTCGAATGGCCTGTACTACACTCAGTGAGTCGGAGAATAGGGTTAAGTTGTTCTCATCGCAGTCTCTAATGAGGAGCAGCGCCCCGCATACGCCGAACAGCTCGGCGGTGAAAATAGAGGCCTCCGGTAATAGCCGGCGTGCTCTAGTTTAACCAGTCGCAGCGGCTGCGCATCCAACTCAGTCTCCCGTTTTAGAGCCATCAGTATAGATGTGGGCAGAGTCACTATATTGGTCTCTCACGTGATCCGTGAAGAGAGTTTTTAATAAGAGGGGATGGGAGTCTTTTCTTTTTTTTTGCATATTGCGTGCCGGGGAAAAAAGTTTAAACTGGTATGCGCCACGTTGTCTTGTCTCTGAACAGGACCGGAGCCACCTTAAAGGGTTCAATTTCTGCTATGAAGGAGAGGGCTTCATAGTCGTTGGAGGAGGGAAGTGTGTACGGAAAGTCTGCTCTCTTTGCCCGGTCTTGGCACACACTGTTCCAGGCCGGGGATTGTGGGACTTGTTCTAAGCGGGCTAGGTACTGATAGGTAAGTTACGCCCTGCGCTGCTGCAGGCTGGGTTCGCCGTTCTCAGCGAGAAGACTTGGTATGGGTGATGTACGGAAGGCTCCGGTGCATAGCCTTAGTGCTGCATTGTGCACAGCGTTCAGTCGTTTTAGGACTTTACTCCTCACGGACTGATATACAATACAACCGTAGTCTAGTCTGGAGCGTACAAGAGTTTGGTAGAGGTATAAAATAGTTTGCCAGTCGGCGCCCCATGACATTGTCGCCAGGTGCTTGAGAAAGTTGAGCCTACGCACGCATTGCGTTCTCAACATCTCGATATGGGGTTTCCAGGACAGTTTTCTATCTATTATCACTCCTAGGAATTTTACCTCTGCGTGATAGTTTACCCGTTGTCTATACATTGTAAGTTCGGGTGACATTACATCCCTGGCACGCCTTATGTAAACGACAGAGGTCTTGGCAGCAGAAAAGGCGAAGCCATGGTCGGTCGCCCAGTCACAAACGCGTGCAATGGCTTGCTGCAGTCCAGATGTAGTGAGGAGGAGTAGAGCATCAGGTCATCTACGTATAGTGACCCGTGCACGAATCGGGGAAGGTTTGTAATGAGGTCTTTTATTGCTAGGAGGAACAGGGCACAGCTAATGACGCTCCCCTGTGAAACCCCCTCATCCTGCGTCATCTCAGGGAGAAGACCTGCCCTACTCTGACCCTGAAACGTCGCTCGCTCAAGAATTGCTGCAAGCAATAGGCCATGTTACCTCTTATTCCTATTTTATGCAGTTGTAGGAGTATTCCGTGTCGTCAGGCTGTATCGTATGCCTTTTTTGCAATCTCCAAGCCGGTCTACGATGGCAAGGTCGACAATTTCACAATCGGGTGTGGAGAATACCATATTCTCGTAGGTTCATCAACATGCTGGGTCGGGTGGTTGTGGTTGAGGAGTTCGAGCAGTTTACTGCCTGATCCTGGGCTACACAAGCTACCTACTACAATCAATTGAGGGAGGTTGAAGTTTCTCAGTAGAACTTTTATTCTGATTACTGAGAGCGTTTTCGAATTTGTTGTTAAGTGCTGCATCAGTTTCGGTGGCACTGCGACGGCTTTATATGTAAGCATTATACTGAACTGCTGTCGAATGCCGAGACGAGCATGGAAAGTGATAAATTCATATTCTTTAGTTGCTGCGAAACCTTTACGGAGGTTCGTCACTGTCTCTACATTAGTTAATAGCGAAATCTAATCGTCATTATTGATAAAGTAAATTTCCGCTGCAAATACAAATACCTCAAATCAACGATAGTTTCTTTCAAAAAAGCACCCCATCAGTGCAAATCTTCGAGAATTAACATGATCATTTTGTCTAATGTAAGTACCAATTTAGTTTCCAAATATTAAGTGTGTACAGAAGATATATGAATTTCCTGAGAATATCCATGTTATTGCAAGTTAAACCATTACTTCATGCCTGCCGTGACCCAAAGTGGTATATCACAAGAAAACAGGTAAGGTAAGGCTGTTGTACGGGCTCGTTCCTGCAGAGTAAGCCTAATAAATTAGTCATAGGTACCTAGTCTGATACCCTAATCCTGACAAGTGGATTGCCCATTTGGATTGACTGATAATGGGAATTTGGTTTAGCAATCTTGGACGACACAAAATAGACGCTTCAAAGAAGATAAGGAGGGGACAAAGTATGTCGAGAGAAACGTGAAACCAAAGGACGAGGTGTTCCAAACAGGATGAACGAGCAGATAAGTACAGCAAGTAGGGAATGAAGAGGAAGAACAGACCCAAACATCAAATCAGTAGGAGTATGAAAACGTACCGGAAGGAAGCATAGTGGCACAAAAGACAGATGAAGTACCGAAAACCTGGGTAATTTAGAGGGTGCCTCTGGGGCGCTGCTCCCCACAGCATATAGCATGAGTGAACCTCTAACTAACCTTACTCTGAGGCCCATTCTACATATGTCCCCAGAGGGATCACCTTACATTAGGTTTCAAACAAGAGTAGTAAAATTAAACTGATAATACATTGGACGGTTGAAAATTCAAGCCTTTCTTGAGTTTTGAGCGCGCACAGTACCTACAGATTCACCATGAAGCTGTCATCAATTTGTTGCCGCGATCCAGATAACTGAAGTTCATTAGCTAAGGCCTATCTGTTGTCTGAAACTTCAATCAAGAAAGTCGCTTCGCACTCTAAATTAACTTACAGGTTCAGCTCTCGAGACCATGACCTTAAAACAAACGCAATCGGTTTGCTCCCAAAGCTTGCAAAGTGATCGAAATTTTCGAATCCATGGAATATAATTTAAGTTCCAGACTCACTAAGGTTATCATTATTAGCTAGCTATATCGCGTAGTCTGAAACTCCGTTTCCACAACTAAGGCGATCTCACAGAGGAAGAAAGAAAGGAGAAATAGTGCGTCGGCAGAAACGTGAAACTCGTGAACGAAGGAAGGTGCCTCCACACAGGATCAACGCGCATGGGAAGAGCAAGTCGGGGAAAAGAGGAAGAACAGAGAAAAGTAACAACAGTAAGAGCATGAAGCCGGAAGAAAGCCAAGTGGGCACGAGGGAAAGGCGCCCCGAAGGTTTAGCTAAGGCTTCAGTAACTTGTATCGCTGCCTCTCATGTTAGCCTATGGGGAGCAGACTAACCTCACCATATGGCCCATCCCATATACCCGTAAACGGGGACAATTTGAAGTTAAATTAGCAAATCTTCATTTCGACATGCCAAGTAAATGATAGCTTTACGGCCTCAAAACGCAGTTCATAAGGCTACCTTGGTTTTCGATCCATACCCAGCTATATTAAATAAAATCATTTAGACATGAAGCAGGTACGTGAAGAATCTGTAACCACGAAGCATTGCGTCTAAACTCTAAACATGTGTACAAGCAGATCATTAAAACCATTTCATGGTGTCTGAAAGCTAATGTTAATAAAATTCTGCTAGAGGCTTACAGAACTATATGTAGAGTAAGTTTTGCAGTCAGGTGAAGAGTGGTATACGGTTGAGTACAGAGAATTGAAGTCGGATACCCTTGGAGTCGTGATAAAATGAGCGTATATATATATAAATAGTAGGTTATAGTTCATATATAGTCGGCCATCGTTCTCAGTCCAATTTCCCAAAAGAGTCGAACGATCGCGAGTTCATAGGTGAGGCACTTAATTATTAGTCCCAAGAGCCGGCGGTCATCTCCTACCTCCGACTCCGCTTCCGTGTATTACCTAGGTATCTAAAGATTTAACGACCTGCATTACCAATTTCTCCATATTGCATCCTATGGAAATCATCGGCCAATTTTTTAAACTGAATTTCTTCATCTTAAACGCCCTCGCCATTCTATGTTACCGATTAACTATCTGTGATTATTGTTCTATAATTTTCCTCTCTCCAAATAAAAAAGCTGATCAACTTTCCAGTGGCAAACAGTGAAACGACCACAGTGAGCCCTGTTTTACTGTGAAGCACTGGCATGTGCACTAATCTGTTTGTAATAGGTACTTAAAGGCAGCAAACGTAGCCATCCAAACGCAGCGTGGTGCCAGTCCTGCCATTTAATGACGGTCGGAGTTATCATGATTACCTTCAAAGATTCGGCACACGATATGGTGCCACAGTTTGATCAGCGATTACATATCGCATCTTTCCAATAAGATAATGCTTGATCCTTTACCCTATATACATTATGATGAAACATCAGTTTGCGTAGGAATAGCATTATCTTAAAGTGGACTTTGAAAACCGTCTCGCCGTTTAAAGGTACAACAAGTGGCACAAGTATTTCAAAATATAGCTATATACCTTGTTACAATATACCAATCGCCCAGTGCTATAGCTAGAGCCTGGTTACATCAATACCTCAAAATTTAACTTTACGAGTAAGCTGTTAAAATCGCTCTTATAAAGGAATTCTCACGAGTGCATCTGTGCAGCAGTTGTCTGTTGTACCGTATGGAGGTTATTCGTACCAAATTAAAATACACGATCTGGTAAAAAGAAATCTTTTCAGGCGTTAACAAAAGAACGTAGGATAAATGCAATAAATATGTAATACAACCCCACAAACCGCCGCAGAAGCTAAAACCCAAATTTAGCTTCCGGGCGGCGCCGCGGCAGCCCCAAAACTTGCTAGGGAAATTGCAACCCCAATATGGTATTCAAAACGAGAACTGAGCAAAAAAAAAAAAAAACATGGAAGCAGAAATCCACTATATAATAAAACACAGTTGTTGCCCTCTCTTGCTCCAATGTTGGTCCGTCTCTCCATCACGCAGTTGAGAGTTTAATAGGAGAAAATTCATGTACTGAAAAACAAGTTGAGATACCATAAAATTTGAGCACTTGGAGTAAGGGTGACAAACATAGCTTCTGAAATGTTATGGTCTAAAGTAGAAATATTGCATTTTTCTGAATCTCGCTCCACTTTCGAAACTAGCTAGGTACCTACTTTTTGATATGACGCGATAATGATTCTTCTTCTGAACGTGGTAGATGAAAAGCAGTATCTTTGATAGAGATTTTGATCCTGTCGGGCATAGCCAAGATATGTCGCATATTCTTTTGGCTGAATTCCTTCTTAGCAGTTCGAGAAGCTCAGTCTAGGTTGGAATTTTGGTTTCTTTTGTGCATAATCACTTCTTNAGATGAAAAGCGGTATCTTTGATAGAGATTTTGATCCTGTCGGGCATAGCCAAGATATGTCGCATATTCTTTTGGCTGAATTCCTTCTTAGCAGTTCGAGAAGCTCAGTCTAGGTTGGAATTTTGGTTTCTTTTGTGCATAATCACTTTTTTTCTTTATTTAGCTGAATCTCTTCGATGCAGTTGATACTTCATGCTGAGCAGACGCCTTTTTATATTGAACTAGTGCACCAAACGCAACCCTTTTGATGAATAAGTAATAGAAATATATATTTGAAAATATCTCGGTTCAACAAAAGGTTTGATATGCACCAAACGCAACCCTTTTGTTGAATAAGTCATAAAAATATATATCTTCAAACATCTCAGCTTAACAAAAGGGTTGATAGTCTAGATGAGGCGTAATGAAGTGACATCACCCGTAGCACCGTTGAAAATGAACGTGTCCAAACACAGGCATGCAGGCAAGCGCCCAAGTGCCTCCCCGTATCCAAGATACCCTCTCCGCAACAAAAAAGTTGGGTACCTCGGAATTTTTATCTTCGGTATTAGATAGGGGAAAATAAGGCTTCGGACAGACAGACGGACGAACGGACTGACAGACAGCTCTTCTATTATAGAATAGATTAATTTACATTGCAGCCAAATTTCGAAGCTGGAGGTTCACCTCTCGCTCCGTATCCAGGTTACCGTAAGACCTGATGATTTTCGGTGAATTCTTTTGCTGAACTATATTTTCTTAGTGCTGCTCAACGTTTGGCCAATTCAAAACAGATATTCAGACCTTATTTTGCAAGAGAGATAATTTGCTCACGCAAAACTCATAGCTGTACAGCTTGCATTTTATTAATGGAAGATCAGGCCCGCAGGATAAACGTTTGGCCAATTCTAGACTGATATTCGGGCCCTATCTTGCAGGTGGGGTATATTGCTCTCTCAAAGCTCATGGCAGTACAACTTGCGTTTCATTAATAGAAGATCAGGTCTGCAGGGATGAGACCTATTTAACAGCAAAACCTGTAGTTGAAACCGGAAAAACAAAAAGCCTTATCACAAAATTACTGCCGTCATTCTTGACGGCTGGGCCCTCTAGTACATAAGAAAACTCAGTATTTCGTACAGTTGAAGATGGTAGGTATTAACAGATATTGGGAGCAACTAACAAACACTCGAACCTCTCACTCACGGGAATGGGAAGGTCGGGACACGGCGGATCCTCTGACTTCGAGATACGAGGCTACATAATAGTTATCGGTGCAGAAGTACCTAACAATCGCTGGTTTGAATGAATAGTATACTAATAACAGGCATAACCCATGGCAAGAATATCAAGTGCGAGCTGAATCCGTAGTAATTCTCTCCTAAACGGGAGTGCTTCTCCGTTTCCTTACCACAGCTCGCTGTAGCGAAGCAACAGCGAGGATGTATGGGCAATAATGCGATATCACGTTGTGTGTCCACACCCAAGGAGCAATGTCGGTTCGGGGCTCAGTGACTCTCAGGCTGTTATCATTTGAAGTCGTGTCATGTTGCACGCAGTGGTTTACCATAGGGACTATAGTGTATCCAACATGTTACTACCCAAGTTCCCTCCCCGTGCACCATACTAAAACACTTCACAACGTACTTCTTCCCTAATGGCGGGCCCATTATGCTTTCGCACGCACAACTTGTTGCGACGACGAACACCTTCTCGCCCGTCCTTCATGCGACCGACTTTAAGCATGCTTCGGAACGACGTGCAAGCTACACATCCCTGCATCAAGTTGTGCGTGCGATTCCATACCTATAGTTTGGCCTCGGCATAATATGTAGCTAGTAGGTACGTCACACAAGACGAGGGAACAGGTAAGCGGCAACGAATAGAGTTAGAGCTGTACCGATACGGTATCGGCAGGCGATGTATCAGCCATTTTTGTGGTATCGGAATCGCCCAAAAAAATGCCCAAATTGACGATACCACCGATACTTTTTCCAAAACGAAGAAAATGCAAACTGCGCGCGAGACGACTTTCGTACCGTAGCTAAAATTATTCAAAGAATTGAATACCTACTCAGTCAACATTTAAACGTCCAGAAATATTCAGAAAATGAGCTCGTGAAAGTGTTCATCTCCAATAAATTTCATAGAGATCCATTCATTTTTTTTTTCAAGTTATTGTGCTAACAAGCATAAAATTAAAGAGTGACGAATGAACCAACAAACCGATTGTTACAAAAATTTGGTCATTAAGTCTTCATAGTATACCAAACTCATGTAAATTTCATAAAAATCCGTCCATAACTTTTTGAGTTTTCTTGATGACAAACAGAAAGACAGGTAAACCGACAAAGAGACAAACTCGGTGAAGACATAACCTCATTGTCGGAGGTAATGAATATTTCAAGACATGTGCATGTTTAACATAAACAAAACATATTGTTCATTTCAATAGCTACGCTGCTGATTATAATGTTATTTAATATCGCTTTGATACTTGTTTAAATTATTAATTATTTCATATATAGCTACTTTGAGCCGAAGGGACGTGCAGCTTTTTATTAGAACTGTATTTATATTCTACACATATTTAAATAGATAAAATCATCTTGAATAAAAGCTTCTACAAATATAGTTTTCGAATGGCACACAAATTTACACAATTAGCTATGACAGCCTATCACCTATACAAATAGCGTTGACAATGCTTTATAAAAATTTATAATTATCATTTTGATCATTGTTGCGTGATAATATTGCTATTTAAACGGCAATCTCTTTTCATTAACCCTCTAAGGACCACGGGGCCAAACGAGTCCCGTTTCGCAATAATTAGGTTTCTACATAAAGGGAACAGTGATTTTTGGACCTATGAGCGCCGCGTCTGTGGACAGTAGTCGCAGGACTACAATTTAAGACTATCTCCAAAAATCTAGCTGAGAGAAACGGAAACTTGGTCCTTAGATGGTTAAATAACTTGTGATAACGGAGCAGAAACGTTTTTCACCAGCACGTACCTACCTACCTACGCTGCAAACACCAGCGTTCGTTGTAACAACTTATTACAAATGATTTATTGCAGGTTTACTTTCAGTTACTTCTATTATTCAAAATGCAATGGCAGTAGCTAATAACTATTTAACAAACATAGATAAAGCAGTATAGCGCTATATATTGAAGTGAATATGCTTCACTTGGGTTGTATTACCTGTCCGTGGGAGTTCAAGCGTGAAGTTTTAATAATAATAATTGGCGCGAATGGCAACCTTGTTGAAGGGATATGTTGGTGTGCATACGCACGCACGCATTGGCACCACTTCTCGAGCCGCCTTGCACTGCCTGCGAATACAGAATTTTCGTGTGTTTCGGGCGGCCGAATGCTTTTGCTAAGCTACGCCGCTCAGGGGAAGGAAACGAACAACAAGAAGTTAGAAGTCTAGTGAGAATAGGTCGGCCACCTCGATCATCGGCACACCTCCCGAAACAGAAGTATTGAGAGCTTATTTAACTTTACAAAAGTAACCTCGTCAGCAAGAAATAACACACAAAATGTAACATAGCCGTTATATAATAGAAATACAAACTATAAAGATTACGATAAAAATCTTTCTTCACAAAGCAAATAGCTACTCACCCAATCGGTCCACCATGTTGAACAATGATCACTGCCAATGATGCAAGTAGTCCTGAAGGTAGAGGGAGAAACTGCATAAAACATTCATCATAAAGTGGATCAAACACACAAAGAATATAGGTATACCACTGATTCGCTCACTTGGAGAGAGATAAACGGGTCCCTTTACTGTTAACATATCTAAAACTCAAGTACCAAGGGATGGAGACGCCACACAGTTTTAGGCCTATTCCCGGGTTTTACGACCACACCCTAGTCATACGACGCGATCATTGCAGTACGACTCTGTTGATTCTGTCGGCATCAGTAGCCTATAGCCAATGAACATTTTATTTCGGCATTCCTACCGGAGTCTCGGTCGGCCGAGAGCGATACTACTGGCAGGAAAAAACGTAAAGCACCTCCATAGCCGTAACGATCAACTGGTCGGACATGGTACTGGGTAGTCCATTGATTGACCATAGTGGTCAACGAGATAACCGCAATGATCGACTGGACAGCGCATAAGGTATCAGCTGCCTGGGTGCGCTGCGTAGTACCCATCGTATATTGCGTCATAATGCACGGCGTATAGGGTACCAGCTGTCTGTGCGTGTTGCGTATCTTATAGGTATCGCATCAGTACACACGGTGCATAAGGTACCAGCTGTCTGTGCATATTGTGTATCGTATATCGCATTAGTATGAACGGCGCATAAGTTATCAGCTGCCTGTGCTTGTCACCTGTAGTAGCTATATTGCATCAGTACCTATACACGGCGCATGAGGTATCAGTTGCCTGTGGGTATTGCGAATCGTATAGGTATTGTGTTAATATGCACGGCGCACAAGGTATCAGCTGCCTGTTTGCGTTGCGTATCATATTTTGCGTCAGTATGCACGGTGCATACGGTACAAGCTGTCTGTGCATGTTGTGTATCGTATATCGCGTTAGTATGCACGGCGCATAAGGTACTGTATCAGCTGCCTGTGCGTGTCACGTATCGTAACACCATAACAAAAACAAAAAAAAAATAGTTGAAATGTTCCAATGTACACTTTTGCAGTGGTGAGCGTAAGGCAGAGTAGGTACCTCTGTCGGTAGCACCATGACCCGCGATTCGAGGGGACTGCAGATCAGGACAGTTGAGTCGTCACACTATTTAACGACAAGTAAGTACTCAGCAATATTTATTAAGTTTATCTACTGAGCTTTTTGCCATTTTGAAGGCCCTGGAAATGATCACCAAGTAGCCTACTTAGGAGATCATCTCATTTTTACTGATTCACTCTCAGCTCTTCAGCTGATAGCTTCATCTCCCATTACATATGTATCATTAATAGTACGTATACAGTCACTGTTGCTTGAAAACAATCGACAGAAGAGGGTTTATTTGCATTGGGTGAGGGGGCATAGCGGTGTTATGAGAAATGAGATAGCTGATTGAGTTGCTCATTTGGGACATGACAATGAGCTGCTACCTCTATCCGATAGTGAGTACCGGTACCTCAGCAAGATTAAAAGAAACTTTCATCGATATTTTGAATCATATTGGAAATTTAATATCTACGAACATTTCCTCAAAGGGAGTCAAGTGACTATTTCTCAGAAGTATTCACGATTCATTGAATAGAAGACCGTAATTTGGTTTTGTCGGGAATAGTAAACAATAAGTAGAACTGTACAGGCTTTGCTGTGGCCATGCAGGCTTGAATGACTATCTGTTCCACTTTCAAATGTCCGATACTCCTCTGTGTCCTAATATGTGTAGCACTCGAGAGTCGGTTGAACATTTTTTACTGTACTACCCCGCATATGTCACTTCACTGCAGCTCCTTCAGAGCAGACTGCAATCTTTTAATATAACAAGAATAGATGTACGGCTGCTGCTGCTGCTGCTGGGAGGAGATGAATCACATGCTGATCATCTCCAAGACATCATTCGAATCACTGTAGAGTTTCTGACCTCCACTGGCAGACTCACTGAACTGTAGTTGCTAGCTAATTTTAATTCCTTGTGTATAAAGTCTTATATACGGTATAGCTACCTAGTTAATACAGTATGCACATGTTTTAAACCTTATGTTGTGATGTGAACCTTGTGTAGTGCCAATGTAAATTGTACATTCTGGAATCCTGACTGCATATGTAGAATTAGAGCGTCTGAAAGTTTGTATGGAAGCAATTTATGTAAAAATATAAATAATAGATAAATAATGCTAATAATAATAATAATAAATGAAATAACAAAGAAGATAAAAAAGATAATAAAAATAAAAATAAAAAAGTAAAAAAAAAAATAATAAAAAATAAAAAATTTGCAATTGAGAGCAACTCCACATAGGCTTCAAGTATTTTGTTACAGTAGCTATAATGTTCATATGTAGCTACCTGGTATTGTTTGTAGGTGATGGTTATGCTTTCTATGTATCTTTGAAGGTTCCATAGCTTTTAATTCCCCTACATTTTCTCTTTATTTGTGAATAATCCAGGAGGCACAGCAGGTGCTAGCCTCCCTTATTTCTAGCAAAAAAAAATATCAAGTGTACATAACTATGTGAGTATAAGTATAAATCAAAATTTGACTTAGCCTGCTTGTGTGTAGAGTATAAGCTTGTAGTCGCTGGCAAGTTTTGATTTTCCATGATGAAATTTGATTATTAACCTGTTTCCGGAGCAGGAATCAAAATTGGGAAATTCAGATATTTTTTTGAGGACCCCTTCACCCCTGCACCCCTTAGCCTCTGCTTTATTACCAACCTCAGGGCGCAATGAGTCATTAGACACGGCGAGCAGAAAGTAAGCCCAGAACGTACAGGATATGAATAAAGAGTATCCCCCAAAAGTACTTTTACTTTGCCATATGCTCACCACTGCAAAAGTGTACAGATCAGAACATTCTATTTGCAGTGGCTCTCTCATGGCAGAGTACCTCTGTCTGCAGCACCGACATAACTACCAGCAGCATAGTTACTGGAGCAGAGAGGGGTTCTGAGGTGCCCTGAGCTGGAGGGTGCACATAAATTAAGATTCTTGAAGGCTCTCTGTTAATAAGCTCATCTGCTCAAGTTTCCTGACATCAGCATCCCCGCTGTATCTGCTTCCCTGTCCATTATATAACCTTTACCTTTACCAAAGGAAAAACTACAGATGGTGTGCCGGTACATATCACACTGGATCGTTTCTTGCCAGGAAGGACAGGGGGCTTCTTTTCAGTTATTTCTAGCACCAGGCGCCTTAGGCAATGGCCTGACTCTGGCTAGGTATATCCAAAAACTCCTTTCAATATTTTTTATCCTGGTTCTTAAATGGTATGTTCTATACCGTGTGGTATTGTCTTTGCTTACATATACAGTAAAACCCCTCTAATCCGCACCTCAATAATCCGAAACCCTCCCTAATCCGAACATCTCATTACTGTTCGAAATGCTATCTGAACAGGTGAGCATTTTTTGGATTAATGGGGTAAAGTACAGAGTTCCTACAAATACCTCTGTAATCCGTGCAAGGCGCTTCTCATTTTTCAGATAAAAGAGGTGATGAGCAAAAAATCTGCGCGAGGTGCTGCACAGAAGGTACGAACAATCTCTCTATAATCCATATTAGTGCAGATTAAAGAGGTTTTTTTGGATTTGTAAGTACCTCGGTAATCCGAAATTCCCGCTAATCCGTCACCCCCTTCCCCCTTGCTGTGCGAATTAGAGGAGTTTTACTGTACACCGCAGATGAGCTTCTAAGGCTTCCTCTTACTCTCAAGGATCTCCACTTCTGTGTTCTTATCAACGTTTCTATGGTTACTAGTGCACCAAACGCAACCCTTTTGATGAATAAGTCATATAAATATATATTTGAAAATATCTCGGCTCAACAAAAGGTTTGATATGCACCAAGTGCAACCCTTTTGTTGAAGAAGTCATAAAAATTTATATTTGAAAACATCTCAGCTTAACAAAAGGGTTGATAGTCTAGATGAGACGTAATTAAGTGACATCACCCGTAGCACCGTTGAAAATGAACATGTCCAAACACGGGCATGCAGGCAAGCGCCCAAGTGCGCCCCGTGTCCAAGATACTCTCTCCGTAACAAAAAAGTTGGGTACCTCGGAATTTTTTTCTTCAGTATTAGATAGATGAAAATAAGGCTTCGGACAGACGGACGGACTGACAGACAGCTCTCTTATTATAGTATAGATTCTTGTTGATTCATTGTTAAACTCCGCTTCTCTTTTAATGGTACAGTTTCATCTTCTCTCATGTCTCGTTTCTCCAAGATACCGTGGTGCTTGAAGGTAAGTCCAACCCATAAGAAAGGGAATATCTAGCCTCCCCGGTTGGATGGCTCATCTTGTTATACCCAAAGGTTCTTAGTCGCCCTGTCAATTCTTTTGGGCTTGTGTTCCCATCTTTTATGTCTGGTTAGTGTTCACGATACTTGTGCTGTCTAACAGTCCTGGTCTTTGGTAATGAATGGATAATGTCAACAGGTTTAAGTGAATCTGAAGACCTTGTATTGAAGTAAATATATATATAATTGCCACTTGGTCCTGCTTAGTCCTCAAGCCAGGCCCTATGCCAAGCCAAGTCCTGTTCCTATACAGCCCTTGTTAAGGACGACTAGAGCAATCATTAAGCCAACTCCTTATTTGGGCAGATTTGGTTTTCTAAACTGGAAATACCAGTCTTAACTGATAAATGAAAAACGTCTTATTTATTTCATTTCATATATATATATTTTCTACTCATGCACTCCCACTCTGCCATATTAACTAGCTCAGAGCTCAAGCAATTTGAAGTCTTGAGTCCCAATAGGTAGCTAGTTAACGGAGCTTTGAAGAATTTCCAAAGTCTCGTACCATATGGTGGCAATAGCAGAGTAGCTATAGTAAATTTACCAAATTCTTGACCTAATGTCCTTGTTCACTGAGCAGGTGCTAGAGGTGCTTTACTTCAGATTTTTTTTTTTTTTTTTGACACTGTCAAAACCATGAAGTCCTGCTTCACTATAGGTATAGGCTCCAGACTTACCAATTGGAAGCCCTGAATCCCTATAGGAATAGGTAATGGGACTTGTAGTATGTACCTACCTAGCAGGGCTTAGTCAAAATTTTTTTTTTAAGTTCTTCACATGGTGTGTAAGAACAGAACTTTGGATTCCTTTAGTTTAGTCAAAAATAAAGCTCTGCTCTATTATCGGTACATATAAGCTCAGGCTTTAGCTCATTAGGGGTCTTGAGCTTCTGTTGGTAAAGGCTTGAAGTATTTCAAATCCCATACCACACTATGGCAGGAGCAAGGCTTAGAAAATTCTCCCCCATGTTTAGCTCAATTTCGCAAGAAAACTGAGAGAATTACTTCCCGATCAGAAAACTTAAAATTATTACGGTCTTCATAATTAGGGTAGAAGCGTTAGTCTCTGATCACTTTTTGCAAGAAAAAAAATTTCCGCGCCTTATAGTTCCAACGAAAATGACGATAACTCGTAATTGTTAGGTATATATCAAAAGAAAGAGCATAAATTGAACTTTCTTTTGAGAGAAAGTACATTATTCTATGAGTAACAGTTTTTTGTTTTGACGGTTATAGTCGGCGATCGGACACTTTGGGCGAGCCAATAACGCCGATCAATTTTGACCGCTAATGATCGATTGAAAGGAGAAATAGAAAACATTGAGATTAATGAACAAAGCTATAGGAGCTGCTAGATAAACTTGTTTTCTAACATCTGAGTGATTTTCATATGGATCTGACTCCAATACATCGAGTTATGGCTTGTCCAGTAACACTAACGAGACCCCCAAAAAATAGTACAAAAGTAAATTTTTGGAATAGCATACAGTGGAACCCCATTTTCCCGGAACCCGGTTTCCCGGACTTCTCGTTTTCCCAGACTTTTTTCACTTTTCCGGGGTATTCCCGGAACGTTCCGGGAAACTGAAACAAAGCCGGAATACCAGAAAACTTCGGCATTTCCCGGAAAAAGTCCGGCAGAAGTTCCGGACCTTCAGAAGAATTCCCGAAAGTGACGCTGCGCAGATACTGAAATTCGCCTATTGCGCAACGTCTCTTCCGGGAATCGGAAGGCAACCACCGCCATTTTCGTTCAGTATGC
>LQNS02278076.1:36048421-36067146 GCA_001587735.2 Parhyale hawaiensis | reverse complement strand
ATCCATGGGCGTAACGACCTAAGGGGACAGGGGACATGTGCCCCTCAACTTTCAGACTGGAGGGGACAGTGTATATTTTGTCCCTCTCAACTTTTCGTCTTGCGGTTGTTTTAATTATCCTTTTACGGCTCACTCAGAGAAAATAGAAAAAACGCCCCGCATCAAAGATGAGCACATACAACGAAAATAAAGCAAACACGTCATTCTATTTTATTTCGATCAAATTCATTTGTCCATATTTTGCGCTCCAAGACACGAGTCCTACATGAAGTCTGATTATAACAGCAAAATATTGGATAGCTATACGACATTTAACCCACACAAATTGTGCAATTAGCATGGGTGTTGTAACACCCAGCTATTTGGCAGGCTTTGAGTTAACCAATCCAGTCAGGGAGTTGATGAAACTGAACCAGGACTCCCAGCCATAGCTGGAAAACCTGGAAATCCTGGAAAAATTAAGGAAAACGAAAAGAGTGCTTTGAATCATGGAAATGTTATATAATTTTTGGACAAAATTAGCTAAATCTTGTCAAATCCTGAAAAAATAATGGAATTTGATTATCCAAAGATGCAAACTTTTATTTCATGTTCTGATACAGAAAAGGTCCATGGCTATTATGTCTTTTTAATGCACTTTCGTGATTGTGGTACACTGCATAGCCAGAAGAGTGTAGCGCCCTTTGCCTTCAGAGCTTTTTTCATTCAAAACCATAATTTAGCCCAAGTTAACAGCATTTTTTACAAGCTGAGGTTCTTATGCAATCCTTGCCTTTAGTTTGATTTCTTTGGTAATGAGATAGGGTAACTAAGGTTCCTGACTGCATGTTTGCTCTATAGGCTATAGGCTTTTACACGTTTACTTGGATTAAGTGCAGTGGAGACTAGAACGCCTCGTGGCATAAGACCATCACCCGTAGTGGCCAGCCTTCTCTAGAATTTTGCATTTTTCACATCTCAGTCAACTCACCGGACTGTCTGAAAAAGGCTGTAATGATGGCTCTTCTCCTTCTGTCTCTTGTCGGGTGGAGTTACAGATTCAACGCAGTATATAATTTTTCATGGCCAGCTAACTCAAGATTTTCGCCATTTTTCACGTCTCAGTCAACCCACCTGACTACCGGAAAAAAAATTATTATGACTGAACTCTTGCCTCTTTTTGGGCGGACAAACAAAATTAATTGCCGTAATTTCTGATGGCCAGCTAATTCTAGTTTTCTTTGGTGTTTGTCTTATCTAGGTCAACCCCTAAAAGTCCCTACTAAATATGTTATGAACATTGCTCAACTCCTTCTCACTTCCCTCTCTTTGGAGGTACAAATATATTTATACATCTTATTATTTTTTCAACGAAAACATTATCACTGTTCTTTGCTTTGCTCATTGGTGATGGAAATTGTAGATTGCAGTAAGATTAGCATTGTGAAAGATCATTCAACAATGCTCCAGACCATTTTATTCCTTTGTGAGAGTCTACCAGCGTCACCTAACTCGTGTAGCAATCGTGGTTACCGCTTTTGTCTTTTTGATGCAATTGATGAAAGGCGGGTTAACCGGTGTAGCACCGGTACCCCAGAAATTGTCATTACAACACGCTGTGTGTGGGAAGGGGCGGCATGGAAGGGATCCTTCCCGTCTCTTTACCCTGTGTTAATTTTTTTTTCTTTTTTCATCTGGCTTCTCTTTTCTTCTTTATTATATATCTCTAAATTTCTATGTTTTCCTAGTGTCACCTATTTTTAGCCTTGAAATTAACATGTTTGTTGAGTCACAATATACCAATGTGTGAACCTATTGCTATTTGCTACCATAGACATAGAGCGTTGTACGGAATGAAAATTGTGAAGTAAATTAGTGCTATAAATTTGCTCCCTAATCTGTAAGGCTCATTACGATAACGCTTTACACTAGATTACTGAACTAGGATTGTAATAGTCTTATTGTATGAAAATCTTACAGGGAGAAATATATGTTTTTTTTTCTTTCTTTCTTTCTTTCTGTATAACCATGCATATACCTTGGCATATGCCTTGGCTTGCTAGTAGACCGCCACTTTTGATAATAATTGGATGTAGCATTTGCCCCCCCCCCCCTCCCAGAAACAGGGCTGGATCCGCCCTTGTTGGGTTGTGACACTGACTTGTATACAATAAGCTGCATATGTAAGGCAAAACTGTATGCATATTTTGCAAATTATATGCACTTTTTGAACATTGCATATTTACCACAATGCGTACAATATACATTTGCATAATTTATGCAAGTTTCTATTTGCATATAATATGTACGCGCATATTTTATGCAAGAACGCTCTGCATATTTTATGCAAGCGCATAATATGTGCATATATGCAACATTTTTACAACGTTTGCATATATGCAAAGTCACAACCCTAGTCTTAATAATATAATTTTTTTCAGGCAGTTGACTGAGATGTGAAAAATGCCTAAACTTTAGAGTAAGCTGGTCATGAAAAAAATGATGGCGTAGAATTTGCAGCGGACCAAATCTTCTGATGGTCTGTCCGTTCGTTAGTTTCTGTTGGTTTTATGTTTGTCAATAACATAACCCAAAAGTTCTGAAAAAAAAGAACAAATCTTCATGAAATTTTCGAGAATTGTTGGAAATGTTATAATACTATTGAAGGCACAAATGATCATATTTTGGTGATCGATCTGTCCGTGTTTGTCAAAACATAACTCAAAAAACATGAGCGAATCTTCATGAGAATTATAGGAACTTTTATTAATATAAAGAGGCACAAAAATACAAATTACGACAGTGAAATGAAAAATCCTGGTTTCGGCACAAATTTTGAAGAGGGTATGCGCTATCGGAGTGCGTCTGGCTTCTGTAGCATTACATTTTTTTTATATCTTTACAAAAACACAGAGTTCCTGCGTCTGTAAAATAATATAGTACTTATGATATACAGTCTTTAAATATATTATTTGTCCCTCGCTGTAATCGATGAGAATCGAAGTGACCGCGATGTCGAAGAAGTTACACGACCCAGGCCTAGCTCCATCTTGTCGAATCCGCTCCTCAGGCAACTTTTTCGTCGAGTCTGATAGAGCATTTGCTGACGAAATGCCGCTACCGGGAATTTTTACTTCTCGTCTGCATCGGATCTTGAGGTTTTACCTGTTCAGCGCGCTTCGGTTAACTTGATTTCTTACCATTTGATGTTTGCACATCCTTTATTAAGTCAGGTACAAGATTTTTTCCCGGTTATTGATTTCCATAGGAAAAACAACTCCCATTTCGTGTACGTAGACGAATAATGCGAACTGCAATTACAAGATTGAGTTTGGGTAAAACTAATGAGATTATGAGATTAGCATCTCGGAGGAACTGTCTCCATGTCATGGCTACATTGTATGCTTCAGAACGTCGTTATCACTTGTAGATAATGCACTTTAATTGTACTCCCATTATGATAAGAAACTCTCCACCAACATAGGCATAAATCGGGTAAAAGGATCTAAAGGAAATACGATCCATTAGATTATCTGCTTTAATATCATAAGTTCCGTACAAACACTAACTGTACTGCTTATTTTGTATAGAAACATATACGACAGCACACGTACAGCAGGTAGCAGTGAGATATACAAAGTTCACCAACAGTACAAGAACGATCAGTACAGAACCCTTTGGTCAATATGTAGACCTGGTTTAGTTGATCCGTCAGGTGACCGTCTTGGAAGTGAACTAGACATAGGATGCGTTTGAAAAGACGCCAAAACTAAGTTTTTGAGGCTTGACTAGTTCGAAACGTCCGACAGAAACATTGGCTCTGCAATTTAGTATCGCGCTGCAAATGGTAGAAGCAACCGGATTATGTTGAGCCGGCTGAGAATTCTATTTTTAAGGAACAATTGTGAGTTTCCGGGAATCTTAAAGACAACCCATTAAGGGCCACTGCTTGCAACTCATCTCGACAGGTCCGAGCCAGGGCACCTGCCTGAAGTGTCGGACAAGTTAAGCCTCAAAGGCCTAACATCGACGTCCAATGGAACGCGCACACAGCTACCCATAACCAAACACTTCGGCTCAAAGCTGGAGCGCAATTGGCTGTGACGGTAACCTATTTTTCGATCCAGTCATGTGACCTGTACACACTAACCAAAATTCTACAGAATGCACCATATGCTTCTGGACAACATGGAAGTTGACGAACGACCGGGACGACTGAACGGGCGCGACACTGAACAAGAGCAGCCTGAACGAACGCGACTGGAATAGGCGCGAATTAAAATAAGCGCGTCACTGAACAAGCGCGAACTGGAATAAGAGAGAGAGTGAGTGAATAAGAGCGAATTAGAATCAGTCCGAAACGTTAGAGGTCGCTGAATCAGCGCCCTTAAACGTTTTAAATTAGTAAACTTCTATCGAGCATATTTGTGTGGATCGTCAGCATACCGAGAAACTATTTTAGCCTGATAGCTAATTATAATAGCTACTCGTGGCACATTTCCGAGGTGCAATGGTGGTTGTATTCCTATATTTCTGCTGAGCCTCCTGTTCAGTTTCACGCGTTTGTGCCTATTGAGTTTGACGCTTATTCTATAAGGCGCTTGTTAATTCCGAGTAGAGCCTACTTCATCAGGCAACAGTTCTCCCGTAAGCGTTTCGCGCTCGAGTATCTTCGCGCTTATTCAGTTTCGCGCTTATTCCAGTCGAGCTTGTTCAGGTGCTCTTGTGCAGTGTCGCGCCCGTTCAGCTCTCCCCTAACGACCGTCTGGCTATATGCATCCTCCCCAAAATTAGGCACTCGACCTCCAGAGTAACTGGCACAAAATATAGCAAACATAAGATTCAACATCCCTCAGTAAGCAGAGTGGATAAGTTTTATGGAAGTATATAGGCTATGCGGTAATTCGACAAACGCCGACGTAAACCTTGTAAAGTGCTAACTTGTGTTCACTTATTGTTAATTTAGCTGAACTTTTGTCACAATAGTCGTGATTATTATGACATTGAACAATTTAGGCCTCCATTTCCACAAAAAAGGCAATCTAGCAGAAAAAGAAACAAGGGACATATAGTATGGCGATAGAAACTTGGAACGCATACAAGAAGATGTTCCCACACAGGATCAACGCGCATGGGAACACCAAGTCGGGAAAGAAGAGGAAGAACAGAGGAAAGTAAGATCTGTAGACGTATGAAATCGGAAAGAAGCAAAGTAAGATGAAAGACAGACGTCCCGAAGGCCTGGCTAATGGCTAAAGTAACCTAAAGAATTCCACTAGGGTCGCAGCTCCCCATAACATAGGATGGACGAACCTAAAGGCGTGTACACACGCCCTTCATGAGAATGAGTTTCGTCATCTTCGTATCCGAATGCGTTGATGTGTTTATTCAAATAGTACGAACTTGCAGAAATTTTGAGTTATAATTCCCTCAAAATTTGAAGAGAGGACCGAAACGTAACTAACGGCATTTGTTGGGCAAACTGAACTGACAGCTAACATTTTTACACCTGCTTTGCTAAATTCAAAGCTGTGTTTACGAACGCACAACAAAACGTTCCTTTGGCCAGCGTGCGTACCAGCCTTGACTAACCTAACTCTACGGTCTATGACCTATCTTATGCCTCCTGTGGGGCCAATGGCTCCTAATAAGTGTGTCTTGTCGCAGACATTTCTGAAAAATTTGCTTTGGGAAGAAGTGTCTAATATTGCTAAATTTCGATCCATGAATTGGGTTTAATCAATACAATAAAGAAAAATAAAAATAAAAGCTGACTCAAGACCAGATACAAGCTTGGAGCAGGTGCAAGTGCAACACTTTTTTGAGTTCTGTCTCACAAGAAATTCATTCGAAATTTGCATCTTTACAAGGGACACTTGTTAAGGCAGAACTTGACGGCCAACATTTTATCAAAAAACATATTCGAATACTTTGCTCTGCGTACATGGAACAGAAGACTGATCATTGAGCTGAATTGAAAAGTTGATTGACTTTGTCTTTTGAATGCGTCGCGTCAGCTAGTCGCCACAGTGTTTACTTTTAACCTCGTAAACTAACTTGTGCGTCAACCCAATGACTGCTGAAAGGTCAGCGGCCAAGCTAAAGCCTGTAGCAAGGCTAGTCAGTACATCGAGTAGGCTACCGTCATCTTCGCGTCCGAATGCGTTGATGTGTTTATTTAAACAGCACACAACTGCACGCAATTTTGAATTATAAATAGCTCCAAATTTGAAGAGACGTCCGAAACCTGACTAACGGCACTTGCGGTGCAACATGAATAGACGGTTAACATTTTTACACCTATTCTTGGGAAACTCACAACTGTGTCTCCGAGAATGCGACGAAACGTTCAGACGAGTAACTGAGGAAAGTCGTTCTTTTGGTAGCAACACGCGCTTTGCGAAAGAAAGTAGAGAAAAGGTATCTGCAACCACAGAGTAGTTTCATCGATCCTTTCTGTGAAGTTAGCACGTAGTACAACATAACATTGCTTACAGGCATGTCACTTGCGAAGTTTTAGCATCTGTACTGATCGAATTTTGGGTATGTGGCTGGCTCTACGGGGCTTGAGATTTCGACGGAAGTCGAAGTCGACGATTGGTGGCATTGGAGATCTCGACGGAAGTCGAGTTTCGAGTTTACCGTCGATATCTCCAACATGCAGTAGCTTTTGTTAGTAGCGGGTGATCTCAATGCCATGTTTAATACAAGTCTCTTTTGCATTAAGAAAGCATTTAATACCTATGGGAATTACCCAATTGCCGAACTAACTCGATTTCCGAACAATCAGCTGATATTTGACAGGCTTGGGTAATAATCCTATCAAATAATAACTGTTTGTTCGGAAATAGAGTTAGTTGGGCAATTGGGTAATGCCCCTATGTTCAGATGTGTTATTCTATGTTACCTTCGTTTCATTTTAATTTGAAGAACATAGAAAGGGATATGATAAGAGAACAAAGAAGGAGATGTCAAATTTAAAGAAAATAAACGGAAAACTAGACCACTCTTGACAGCGCATACCTCCATCAAGCATGGCAACGGTAACGAAAATTTAGATTGGCTCTCAAACCATGATTTTTTTGTATCAGCACCAAATCATTTCTGCCTTTTGATAGTATTAATAGATTCTGCAGTTTTCTTGAAGGTCCGTTCATAACTTTTTGAGTTATGATGCTAACTAACATTACGACAAACACAAGTCAAACTCCACAAACGAAATAACCGAAATGCACCAAAATTCAATCATCTATGTCTTTTTACATTACTAACAAGTAACAACTATTGTAAACGTGGGCGTGGGCGTCTCGTCGAGATTGTTTACCGTCGATTCAGAACTTTTCGTGTTATTGAGCCAACAAACACAAAATTGAACCCCGTAACAAACAAATGAACAAACGAACAGATCATCACAAAAATTTGGCCATTTACTCTTCGTGACAAACCTAATAAATAATAATAATAAATTTCATGAAAATCCGTCCATAACATTTTTCCTCCCATTGCGCGAACATAAGAATATCAGCCCGGTTTAGTTACTTATATTACGAGAAAAGTCGACGGAAGTACATACAGGAGAACTCGACGAACTCGGTTTGTGAAGACGTGGGCGTCTCGTCGAGATTGTTTACCGTCGAGATCTCCTGTGACCGGCGCTACAGTGTGGATGAATTTCGGGCGCACGTGGGGTAGTCTAGATAAAGCTTAACGGACACATCTGACAGCACAGTGACTGAAGAAAAGAAACAATAGAAAGCAGAGTTCACTCGTCAGTCATCTCAAAGCGCTCGACCGGGTGGACGATCACGAGCTGTGCGTCATTTTTTTTTTTTTTTTTTTTTTTTGTCACTGTCGACACGTAGAAGCGTCTCTCCTTCAACTGAACGACGATGCGCTTTCAGTTATGATTTCGCTTTCTAATATCTTTGTTTATAGTTTTCGCCGGTTCGAATTTCGGAGGTAACATTCCTATCATATAATGTTATAGCTTGACTTCAAGTGGAACAGCTTATTATAATTTATAGCCTGATGAAGCGATGGAGTTAAATGATCACATAGCAATCAGCTGTTTTCCTAAAACAAACATGGAGCCTTTCGTGTGGTAACAGTTTTGAGTTTATTAGTGTTCTATGAGATTACAGTGCTTCTGACCATTATACATGTACTGACGATGAAAAAGCATTTTGTTCATTTGATCAAGGCTTATGGCCTTAGATAAATTCAGCATTTATATTTTTGATTTACCGAACGTGACCCTTTCAAGGTATTGAAAAAAACGGAAGCACATCCTTCCACGACGTGAACGCGTGCCGTCCATCTGTTTGAGCGAACGTATAGAGATGAATGACGTATGTACTCGCCTTAACATAACTGACGGAATGAAAAAGCCAAGGCAAGATACGTAACAGCTACAAACTAGCGATACACGGAGAAAATAGCTACAGAGAAGCGACTGGCGAAACGCCACAACCCATTTCCTCCCTTCGTGCGGCCAAAGACGGTGGTGCTCATGCGCCACCTTCTTGGAGGCAACCCAGTAGTATCAACAGTGACTGATTGGGGAAAAAATCTCAGTTAATTAGAGGACCGAAGGCGTGATAGATCTACCCAGTTTCAGGGAGATAACCGAGGGCTCGTTTCGTTTGGTTGTCACGTTCAAGTTGATTTCATTTCAGCCAAGCCCACTCGGGCGAAGCCTCAAACCAGAGGCTTCGGCTTCACCCGCTGAAACTAATTTAGGGGTTAATCTTGGAATAAACGACTGATGAGACGGCTAGACACTCAGTGACGATCCGTAAAATGAAATTTAAAGACGTCTCGAGTGTACTTGGTTTAGTTTTTATTACCTGCAAAACGTTTGAAAGGGGCGAAACCAACACTCATCCCAGCAGCTAAAACCGTATAACAGCTTCAAGAGCCGTCAGAAATTCTGTTAGGGAGACTGGCAGGTATCATACGACATGTCAATGGTCGCACGGCGCGTCACGTGCGGACGTGGAAACTGGCGAGGCTAACATGACGCAATGTTACGGCGCCAGCAGCTGAAGAGCTGGCGACTCCGTGGTAGCCGCAAAGCAATTATTAATTTCAAACGTGCTCGACTTACACCACTTGACTTCATCCTACTTTAGGACTTTGGTTATTTTCGAAAGCGTTATTTTTTCCCTCGTAGTTGTAGCGTCATTTTTAGAGCCTGCTGTAGCGAAGTGACAGCAGCTGAGTGTGTGTCCACACTGCTCACTCCGTAACCAGCGTCTGTTTGAGGGTAAGAGTCTGACAGTGCGCGAACAATCTAGTTAGCGCGGATTTAAATATTGTTTGGGTCGTGGCATATTGGAAGAAGCACGGCAATAACAATAATTAGATGTGCGTGAGCTTAATTTGCAGTTCAAGGGATTGAATATTCTCATAAATTAATTTCAGATTTGAATACTGTTGATCAAAATTTCCGAGATCCACCAAAGACGAGAACTCGAGGCAAATTTAAATCCAGCTTAGGCTTCGTAGGGCGGATTTAGATTATCCCCGAGGGTACGTCCGATTTGCCAGATCGCGGAAGGTTTGAGGAGCTGCATCACAATGAAAATTCTTAGCGTACATGAAGAAGAGATCACAGTCGTCCATCTGTAACTGGATCCTTGTAATGAGTCTTCAGTTCTTCACAGCGCAAATTAAATCTAAACTGAATAAAAAAACAGCCAAAAGAAAGTCCTTGGGGCTATTTCGCATCCGGATATCGTTCTACTGCAGCGGCTCGAGCCCACCTGACGCACATGCCCTCACGACAGGCGAGACGGTTAAGCGCCAACTCTGAATTTGTCGCCAGGGGGCACAAACCCCAGCTAATCCATTGCCCACGTATCAAAATAACAACTTGACGACACCATTAGTGCCACGTTCAAGTCATAAACCAGAGAAATAAAACATTCAGTAACTTTAGAGGAGACGATGCAATACGGAAAGTATTCTCGTCAGCGGCACACAACTTATGTAACCTCAAGTAACTCGAGCTCGGTAAGAAAGGACGTACACACCAAATATACTCGACAACAATGGCACAAAATTCAGGTAACTTCAAGTAAACAACAGCTTAGCGGTAAGAAAGAGCGTCGAAAAGTTTCCACTTATACGGTTTAATTTCAAACCACTTAAATTTAAACCAGTGGAAAATAGTATGTACAATCTCAATACAGACAAGTGAAGAAAGAACTGTACAAGGCAACTTAGAGCTAAACTAACACTAAACATACTACCTCTAGGTACTAGAAGCACAAGCAACGACGGACACGAGAACGCACTTAACGCCTAGTTTCTAGCTAAAATATTTGTATCTTGACTTATAGCAGTTACTGTGATTCACTTCAGATGAGGCACAGACGGCATCCTAATCGATACAGTATTCACAGAAAGATAATATACACAGAGCCAAAGGCAACCTTATACTTAACATTATCATGCATCATTACAAGCCTCCCTACAGGTACACTGCAACAGTGCTCGACGTGTGGTAGTAATATTCAAACTAAGTATGCACGACAGAGGTGATTCAGGGTGAGGAAATTACATGGGATACGAAGTAAGTCGAGCAAAACAAGAACCCCCATTGAGCCCATGCAAAGAAGGGAACCGCGAAACAAACAATGTGTTGGGAAAGAAGAGGAAGAGAAAAGAGGGACGGTTGCTAAAGGTAAAGGTGACTTGACAGCATATCGCAACTAGGAAACCCGCATATACTGGTTCGTGTTGCACTTAAGTACCCGGTACTCTCAGCGAGGTATGCAGCAGCAATCAAGCAGATGGTCCGAGCTATACGACGTCGAGAGCCGGAAGCATCAAGTGACGACGGCAGACCCTTCCGAACGGTCCTCTACAGTGGCTAGGTCAGTGCCCTCGCAGGGAACTATGTAAATGCTAGAAGGCTAAATGTAACAATCCCAATACAGCAAGCCTTCATCTCCCTGGATAGGAAGCGAATTCCGAACTTAAAGACAATGAGCATAATGCTCAAACTAGGTAGCTACTGCAAGTGTGATGAAAATAGGTACAAAGAAGGAAGCCAACCTGACACTTACATAGTTGTGACGGCGTAAATACACGTATCTTTTCAGAAAAAAAAAAGAGAGGAAGCTATACATGACAACCGTAAACGGATATAGAAAACAGGAAAGAAGATGAAGAGCTGAAAAGTGAGAGAAGTGGGTACGGTACAGAAATGAGGAATGAAGCAAAGTGGGCGCAATACATAAAATAAATGTGTGAACCTCACTAATAGGTGGGAGGAGTGATGATCAGTATTATTATTAACATCATAATCATCATCATAATATTAATGATTTTCTACTGAGGCACATACGAGCACGACACAGCAGGGATCCGATTTGAGAAACTAGAGTACCGGTACCCATACGGGGTCTACAGAGAAGGAGGGAGGTGGCAGGAGATAATTGCCCTATCAGCTCCATAAAAAACAAAGTCACGGCTCATTATTCTAGTTAAACTCTTTTGCGGCAACAGATTAAGCGTCCCTGGCCACAGCAGCACATGCGATTTCATGAGGTGAAGGAGAGCAGGACATGGAGGAGGCAGTAAGACAAAGAGTTCATATGTGGAAGAGTAAAGAGTCTAAGAAGAAGCAGGGAAGCAAGGAAAGTTTTGCAGTAGCTGCAGGAGGACGAAATGAAAAAGGGTACGAAGGGGTGGAAGGTTGCGGTGGTTGTCGTAACTTGTATAGTTTTTCGGAGACGACTCCCCATGAAATGAGATGGACGAACTTAGTCTAAGCTAATAGTGGCAATTACGTACCTAGGTATGTTGTAACAGCGTTCTTATGTGTAGCTACTTCAGATCTCAAACTCTTCCAACTGCCAGCTCACGTGTTGACACAAAAATAATACAACAGACGAAAAGGGAGTCACTTACGACAAATACAACAAATATAAAAAAAACACAAAAATGTGAAGATAAACAATCTTGCGAGGGTCCTTAAACCGCAAACAGTGTATTTCTAAGAACAAAGAAAGTTTCCAACATATAAATGGAAGTATGTTCCCTTCAAATAGACAGCTGTCACAGATGAGAATTTATAGTCCATAGCCATTCAAACAAGCAAAATTTCAAGCGGGATGAATATGGGTTTGGGTTCGAGGAAACAACAGTAGCGTACTGTGTAATGTACAGAGTGGGCACACTGTAGAGTTACTGTTTGGTCTAAAGGGTACTTTTGAAACGGTCACGAGAGCTATACAATCAAGCAGCTGACTATATTTACACAAATAGAAGCAGCATAAAGTTGTGTTCCAAGCAAAGCCAAAAGTGGTACCAATCTCCTGCAAAAACACATACTTGTCAGAGCAGCGAGCACAATCGTTTATCCTTCGAGCGCTATACAGAAAATGATAGTCGTAACAGAGAAAACTGATCTTTTCAACGTACGCCTAGTTATACAAAAGAGCAGATTGGTGGAAGAGTTACAATATGTTTATTTAAGCGATACACAATTAATGATTACTGTACTACGAAGAACGATTGGAAGATGAAGATTTATGCTTGTAGATAAACACCATACATCCAGCTCGCCACACGCGCACCATTCCGAGGACAGATAGACGCGGAAACACAGACAAGCGCGCTGTTCCCAATGCAGCCACGTAGCAGCGGATTGCAAAAATTGGAAACGAATGGTTGTTAGTCGACAAAACCTCTCTTAAAACCAACAATTTATCAATTGACAAATATTAGCACCGTAAATCAATAAAAAAAAAATGACCACACGATTACCGTACATCTCCCTAGTGCTGTAATGCATCGACCTCAAGGCAAGCATCGAACCTTAGTGCAGCGACAGCATTGAAACTAGCGATGTGTAGAGCTACTGCTCTAGATCACTCAACTAAGAATAGATAGTATAATTTAGTTAATAACATACGGTATACTACTGCATAACTATCCTAGTAGTTTCTGATGATACATGTAGTCTTCGATATAGGACCAATTTATTCTATGCAGTGTAATTCTTCAGGTGGCAAATTTTTGCTGTTCCAGTATACTATGCGGTATGTACTCTTGATGCAAGAGTACTTTGATCGAGCAATTGGAAGTACAATTTTGAACCAAATATTTAATCGCCATACAAGAAGCAAGGCTCAGATGGTGGACTGTACGATCGAGGAATACACAACAAGGACTGAGACTTGACAAAAATGTAATGTACAGGGACACTCGCGTGGCATGGATACCACCGGTTTATGGAGCGAGGGGTAGTTATTCTTACCATAGGTAATGCGTACGATGAACGATACTAGAGCCATAGTACTGTTGGACCCGTTATTGTGGCTGAGACCTATACAAGGTCAAAAATATCGCACAACGTATGTTACAAAGGATATGAAAACATAGTTCAAAGACAGCCGGTACATACATAAGGGATTACAAGACTAGCGTGTTTGTAAAAGACACAACAACAATGAGTTAGCGTACCTGAGCAAGGAACTTCCAGCGACGTACGTCATTCTGTACGCAGCTGTGGACGCTACAACTAACTAGTGATGTTCCTATGATAAAGTTATTGTAATACTAAAAAGTTCGAGTCACCTTTTTTCACTACAACAGCAACTAGAATCTATGTCCGTCTGGACACCGCCCCCCCCCCCTCCAGCCCGCAAACCACCTCAATGGGCTGACTGCGGCATACAAAAATTGATTAAACTGCTAGTCTGCTCTCCACGTGCTTTTCTAGCGTAGCCCAGGAGGTGCCGCAGCGATACACCTCCACCTCCCTACCAGCCAGCGACCTTGCTGCAATTATTATACTGTGGGTTTTCCCGACGTATTAGATATGAATACTATATAACAGTAATCAAATTTTGTATGATATAGTTTAGAAGTTGAACCTAATTCAGATGAGTTCTATTAGAACAATCTTAGCCAGGTGCACCATGTCTAGCAGGAAGGCGCGAGCATCTCCTACTTCACACGGCTCGGCCGAGCGAAAACGCTCAGCCGTGCGGCACAGAGAAGGAGACGAAAAACGAAGAGAGAACAAGACAGAAGAAAGGGAACACTCGTGCGGGGGGTCCCTTCCGTGGCCCTCCACACGGGAGCAAATAGAAGTCCCATGGGATGGGTTGCTTACCACCATTCGGTGGCCCACCTCGAGGAACAAAAGGGAAATATAGAGAACCTACCTAACTATACCAAACTAAACTTTATAGCAGGATCTGCAGCCAGCAGTTACATCCCCTACGGAGAAGGCACTTGAGACCCTTGCGTTTGTGAGGCCCAAATATTTTGTTACAGGGAAAGGGCCCGCCAGAATATACCTTTGAGGGCTTTTCGTAACTGATACCGCTGCCAAGGCTGCCAACGGGGCTTTGCAGAAAACCTAAGATTTCGGGGGAAAATTCGTGCTTTGGCAGCATTGGGTGCGGAAGGACAGACTCACAGACACGCTGAAAACTCTACATCCCAACGGACACACCGTGGGCTGTAATGAAAGAGAGTAAGGATTAAGGGACCTGCAGTAGGTCAAGGAAAACATAGATTCAATGCAGAGGGGTGTGCCCACTCTGCATTAACGAGCATGGCTACAACACAGCGAAAACGAAGAGGAAGAGTATCTATAACAAAAAATTGTCAGGGGAAGATGGAAAAGAGAAATGAAACAGAGTAGACCCGAGAAAATGATGCTCCGTAGGCCTAATAGAGGCTAAGGGCAGTCTGCTGGGTCCTAGGAGCAACACTCCACATAACATAGGATGGGTGACCCTACTAAACCTTCTGCTAGGATCCATTGCTTGCCCTGATGGGTTATTGTTACACACATAAAGGATAATTCAGGCATTGAAGGGCTAGATTAAAACTCAGTGAATTATGAAAGCGTAAAAGTAAAATCAAATAGCGGGCACAAATTTTCAAGTCCTCGAGATGTTTTTCTAATAAAAAATTATATACACCAAAGTCAGCAGGTATGATCGCTCGCCATTGCTCGAGGATGAACCTTCGAAGCTGTTTTTTTTTAAAGTGATGTTAACTGGCTATGAGGGAGGCCCAATGCACATGACGGACGTCTCTTACAACTACTACTACAGAAAAATCGTCAGCACCCTGATGGATGGATGAATTTACAACCCCTCAACATTCATTGTGGTAGTTAATGAATGTTAAGGAGTTGTCGTTTGCAGGTATGTAAACAATCCTTATGAGCTTGCAAACACGCAAAGTTTCATGCCAAAAATGGAGGATTAATATTTTATTGGGAACTCATTAAGAAAAATTTACAAAATTTGTGTCCCAAACTCAGGAGTGCGAAAATCTGGCCGTCACACACTTTCTATTTCGTTCTCCCTACTAAAAGGGCCGAAAGCGCCCAGCTCTGTAAAACGAATGTCGCATTTAAAAAAAATAATAGCAACAGCAGTACCTTCTTCTTGGTTTTTACGAAAAGGTACTCAAAAGAGAGCAAGAAATTATGGACATATAGTAAATTTGTCGATAGAAAAATGTAACCCAGGCACGAAGGTATTCACACAATGGATCAACACGCATGGGAGCAGCAAGACTGAGAAGCAGAAAGACAGAAGCTGTATTACGTTAGGTCGCACAGAAGGTAGCAGGGCAACGACTTGAAAGAACATACCTACACCCATGTTTTCATTGTGACGCTGCCGTCAACGTATTCTGAACGTAGCACCAACATCAAGCTAATGATGGTGCCAGAATGCTCTCTTGTGCGCAGATCGCTTGGACGAATAAAAGCATACAGACCTTAGAGATTTTGCTTCACGTTTACTAGTATACTGAGACAAGTTAGTCGTGCTGTTGTCTCGGCGTGTAGACAGAGCACGGTAACGCGTGCGGTGTAGCGACAACAGCACGCCAAACTTTGTACAGCGTATGCATGTTGCGCGCGTTTGGTGGATTTGCGCGATCGATCGATCACTGCGCGTTTGAACGATCCACCAAACGCGCAGCGCGATCGATCGATCGCGCAAATCCACCAAACGCGCCCAACATGCACATCAACAACAGGAGGTTTCAGCACGCTCGCGCACTTTCTTGAAATAATTAGAAGATATATACAGTATTCACAGTAAAATTATAGGAAATTAAAGTGTTACACAGTAAAACTTCACCATCAGTATTAGTCTACAGACATGTGTTATTTGTTCTAAAGTTCAGCGACGCAAGAAGTAGCGACTGAATTTAATGAAGAAATTATACTGTTAGGGGAAAAAGAAAACGAAGGTAATTCCTAATTACAATTGTCCACATAAATGATGATGAACAGAAAAAAACGTGAAAAAATTCAAAATGCAGTAATAATTTTTTACTTCAGTCTAGGTAACAGGAGTCTCAACACGCACACGCTAAAAATGAAATGAACAAAATAGTCCACTGGGGAAAAAGTCTCCATAAAACCTAGGACAACGGTTGGTAAGGAAAACATCATGTGCAAGAAAAAAATATACCCCTATCATGAAGTTAAGGAACAATCAAAGCAACGGTGAGAATGTTATCAGAAGGAAAAGTCTTCATGCTAGTAAAATAGGAGTAAAATGTGTTAACATTCGAGCGTGAGAACGCGACCAAATAAGCGTCATCGCCTGAAAATGTTATGAAATAATAATAATAACAACAACAACTCAAGGTCGTCGTGCAAGTAAAACATCAGTCACAAATAAAAGCAATTGGAAAAACTTCAAGAAGCAATCGAATTGCTTGCAATGGCACGTCGAATATAACTTGCATGTTTCTGCTGGAAGTGCAATGCCTACAGTTGTAGCACACGTGAGTAGAAAACAGAAGTGGAAATATTTTCTTCTAAAAAGTGGCAATTGTTCCTGAAAAAATAAAACTTTAATTATTCAAGGCAATAAAAACCATAGCTTTTCATAAAGAAAATATCGTTGAAAAATCCGAAAAGATTTGCTTCTTAGGACCCATAAATGGTAAGAAAGAAATACGGAACCATTCTGACATCCTAGTTTTAATCAGAAATGAAAGATCAGTCTAAACTCATGGCCTATTAAAAAAAGAAACGTCTGATAAAGGCAGTAAGAGCCTGCGATGGTAACAAATTTCTGTACGACATTACCAACGGCGTGTGGTCGACACACTTCACGGGGATCAATTCGAATAAAAGAGCTCAGGAGCTCACGGAATTTCCGTCGGTGGGAAAGAAGTTAAAACTAATTGAATTATTATGTGGCTTAAGCCTGTTTAGGTGAAGGTTTTAACCATTCTAATAGGAAAACAAAGGGAACGTTAATCTAGTCATTTAGTGGGGGAGAGAGCTTGCAGCTTTTGGCACATTTTGGAAGATGGCACAGACATGACGAACGAGGTGGGATCGACAGACTCGACATGGTCACCCCGGAAGTCCTAAACACCTGCTGCTTCACTAACTCTTGGTCGTAACTTATCATCATTTTCCGTGCCCAATGTAGGTACAGTCCTAAGGGATTTTACGCACTCGTGTGAACTTAAAAACGATATCGTACGAGGCACAGAAAAACGGGCAGAACCATGAACGTGTTTCGCAGCCTGCGAAACGGCACATGAAAACACGTACGAATGACATGGCTCCGTATGCATAAATGAATATGATTTACGATCCTCAGTGACCGCGTGAAGAAGTGAGGTAACCTAATTCCCTTTACAGTAAGCATCTTCGATTCATATACTTATATCAAAATAATTTTATCGCGAGCTTTAGCCGTGGATTTTTGACTGCCAGCCAGTTTGGATAGAGTTTCAAGCGACTGGCAAAGGCCAAGTACGCGTGAGACAACTCAAACTTTAACAATATAGATATAAAAAATCTCACGGTACAAGTTTCAGGTGAGTTGAAGCAAATCATCTCAACCGCAGCGTTCGAACCGAAGACACGCCATAACTACCGCACTTACGACCCTCCTCCTCTGCGACACCCGAAGTTAGATAAGAGGGCGGTTGGAGGAGCCCTGCCGCTGCTGGAGAGGCGTGGAAGTGACCTGCGCGGTGGAGGCATGATACTGGAACTCGGTGATGTAGGTCTTGGAGGAGTTGCTCTTGCTGTGGTCGTTATCATTGGGACGATGGGAGGCGCCCCGACGGTTCCTGGAGCCGCAAAAGAGCTTGCGGTAGGCCGACCGGTACTGGCGGTTGGTGACGGCGTAGACGAAGGGGTTCACCACGGCTGAGGCCCACGCCAGGACGGAGGCCACCACGTGCAGGCTCGGGTACACCACCTGTGAGTGCAGCTGAGAAAGTTACATAGCAACACGTGCCGTTAGTAAGGTCAGATATAGGCCGTGCAGTGCAATATTAACAGGCATTTTAGGAAAGTTGAAGAGCAGAAAACCTTAGTGGACTATCATTAATGAAGCTCAAGCTAAACGCACAATCAATCCCGAACCGTAAACAGTCTGTGGAGCACGTTAAGAACACCGTGAATTATAAATGGGATCATTACTGAACTAGCACCATTTTAAAGCTAGGCGTGCCAAATTTTCATCTGTTCATTCAACCAATAAAATTTGATCAATGTCAGCCAAAGAAGGTTACTGCTAACAATCCTGTTATGACATCATATGTGTCTCTACAGAGTGAACAGCACCCACCAGGGTACTTAAGTGCTGAAGCTACAGAAACTTCAGATGAAGTGACAATGGAAAAGTAAAGTCGCTTTACCCGTACACTCTAACCAGGAAAGCCACATGCACTACTTTGAGCTGTAGATAAATTCCCTCTAGGACTCAGAGGCGTGC
>LQNS02278076.1:36012860-36023653 GCA_001587735.2 Parhyale hawaiensis | reverse complement strand
CGCAAACATCCACATGGCCACGATCATGATGTAGAGGTTACACCGACGGTACACGCGATCGTAGATCCCGTGGTGCGCGATCAGGATGTACCTGCGTGGATGAGACGAAAGTTAAAAACTTGACCCTATACGGCCAAGCATTGGAGTTGGTAATATTGCAAGTTAGTAATATTATTCCTACGAGAAACCGGTATTTTACATGGTCCTAATAAGGTTAAAACTTGAGTATCTAGCTAAGAAAAACGACGGTCAGGGACTTCCACTGATATACTTCCGTCGTCCAGGCCGGTGATGGAGATTCAGCAATGGAGGATACATTGCATTTACCTTCTTGTTTTCTGATTTAAGATGACAGAAGATCTGAATGCCGCAAATTTCATATGAACCAATACTGCTCTGCTTGTGCTGCCAAATACGTATCAAGCTTTCGAATTAGCTAAAAACGATCACACGTAAATATTCCGTACATCAGCCGTGTTACACATGCTTTTCGCACATACAACATTGTAATATGCTAGGTCAACATGGAAATGCTTAGGCGCATTCCTGGCTATATTTATTTTCATGTAAACGGAGGTTAGCAACTACGGTCCAGGTCATATGAGATAACGAAGGCCAAAGAGCGGATGCACTTTGCCGTAGCTAATTTACTCACCAGTGAAACTCGTAAATTTTGAGCGACACCCAGCATTCTGAAAGACCCTCCGGTAAAACTATCGGTAACCGTAACCAGAGGCTCTGAGATACTTTCTGGTATCGTAAACATAGAGATACAAATCTCGCCATCCTTAAAAGGTCAACCTGAACCTAAGCAGTGCTGGCTTTCCGAAAATTGTAAAAAGGGCACTTGCTGGAATGCAAGCAACAGAAATTCTATGCAGAACTCGTACCCTGCTCAGTCTGCACATAGGAGCAGTACCTTAGGTTCTTTCAGGTAGCAATTGCCTTGTAACTTACACTTGGATTATATCTTAAAAATCTTTGTAGCTATAAAAGATGCAAACAAACAAGATCGACGAAGTTCTTTCACTACTCTGCACAGCAGCCTAAACCTATTTACTAGGCACTGAAGTTAACCCTCACAACCTAGTACGGTGACGAACTCAATGAGAACCTCCGTAGTCAGTTTCATACGTCACATTTAGGTATATTACAAGCCGTATTCAAATATACAGATGCACTTCTTATACGTGGTGTCTATGCAGATGCGTCAAGAGAAATAAAATTGCAGTTAAATAAATAGCAGTTACTTTTGCTGGGTAGTGTTTTACTCCTCGTTTAAGATATCCCGAAAGCCCATCCAAAGGCTAGCTAAAGAGAGTCCTAAAGATGCGACTTCCCTTACTAATCATTACTAATGTATAGTCGAACTTGACTCGCCTGATTCTACATGGTGCACCTCAAAGTGCACGCTTCATAGTAACTTTAGGACCAGTTCAAAATTTTAAATAAATATTATTCTGCAAGGACAAACTTTAATGCTTTCTAACTGAAGCTTACTCATTTGTAAGGGTACAGGATGAAGAGTACAAACAATTTCTCTTTCATTAATTTATTCAGAAAATCACATTTTAAGTAGCTGAGTTGCTTACCAGCTGATTAAGAATTTAAGGCCACTAACTCAAAAAGCAGAAAGAGTATTCACAACGAAGATAAAGTTAACACGTAAGAACTTAGTAATGGGTCATACCTCCCCTCTTGTTGAAGAATTTACCTATAAGTAAACTTTAGCTACATGGTCGTAAATTTTTGGTTGGCTTTTAACAAAGCACCTCAGTTATATACTTAGAACATGATTTACTAATAAAATTTATTAGACCGATTTTTTTCTTCTTCATCCATTGTCTTTACCGAGGCGTAAACTTTACTAAGAAATGCTTCATAGTCTACCCATGGAAAAGATAATTTTTCAGTTCCACTGGTTCAAACTTACAATCAGGTATGTATAAGAACACCAAGCTCACAGCCATTAATGTGCTTATTCTCTAGCCCACACTATACACCACCTGCCTGTTTATTTTATATCAACAAGGCGTTGTGCGCTAGCAACAAACCATCCATCATCCCCTACAGACACGTGCCACACGTGCACACGCACGTCACCGATGCATATCATCTGTCACACACACCACTACACGCCATTAGTCAGGTGTCGCGCGCGTGTATGGTGGGTGCCATGTCACCCAAAGCTACAGCCATTATACCTGTTCAGGGTGATGGCCACAAGATTGAGCAGAGACACTGCGACGTTGCCATAGAAGAAGAACGGGAATATGCTGCACAGCATGTCGCCCAGCACCCACGCCTCGTGGATGTATCTGTTGTTGAAGGAAAAACATGTGAAAACTTGAAAAGAGTGCTACATAATACAACAGGAGAGAACGTAAGTCTATGGCAGTACGTACAGCTAACTGTAGACTAACATACGATGGATTTCAGCGCACGATGGATGTTGGCGCTAATGGTTACACTTGTTCAATAGGTAATTAATTATGATACATACTTTAAAATATGGTACACATTATACGAAACTAGCTCGTGTCTCGATCTGTATGGTCTCGGTTCGTTTAGGTGATCCTTCACTTTTCTTGACATTTTTGCTGTCTTGACTTTAATGCTGCTTTCGTCCCTTAGGGTTGTGGATTGGAGCTGGAAACATGATTAACTACTGGAATAATAAAAGAAAAAACATTGAAAACTAACATTGGCGATACAATCGAAGCGTGACACTAGCTCCGCGCGGTTGCAGCCACATTAGATGCAAGAGGTAAGAACGCTGTTATTCAGAGGCCAGCAAATTAAAGCAAACAATTAAACAAAAGCATCGGCAGAAGACGCGGCCAGTATCTAAGAAATACAGAAGTAACTTCACAAAACGAAACAATTGCTATGCGCATTGCATCTAGAACGGACAAGAAACATCACTAGATGGCATATCGATAAATAGATTAGAGGTGCCCATAAATTATGATGTTACTCGGTGACGCCATAGAAGAAATAATTATATTTTAAAATCCTGCACCTATGGAACTCATGAGCGACGTTTTCGCTTACTCCACCAAGGAGGTTATATATGAGTTTGCTGGAGTTTGTCTGCAAGCGACGTAACTGAAAACGTTATGGGCGGATACTAGCGAAAAGTACGAAATCTGTACGGTACATCACGAGAAACAGGCAACTGATTTTTTTTTTTTTTTTTTAAGACGATCCGTGGCTCGAAAACTTATATGCGGGGATTTTTCTGGAGTTTACAGGAACAGATAGGAAAGTCAAGCGGAAAAGATCACTGAAGTCTGGTGCTGAATCGCCCTTGTGTCTGTCGGTCTGCCTTTTAGTTTGCGTTGCTTGGCGGGGGTTTGCATTCTTGGACTGCAGATAGAGTATTAACGTTTTGGCCATTTGATACTTGGAACGAAGAATCAAAAAACCAGCTATGCAGTAGAAGACGACGAAATAAAACGAAATTGTATTTAATCAGACGAATAACCATCGAATGATAACCATGGCACACAGACGAACATACTGATAGGATGTACACACGTCGCAAATCCAAGAGGTGCGTCACAGGTGCGCGGACGCATGACAGAGTGAACAGGCGACGAGCGCAACAACAACATTAAGAGGGAGCTGTAAGTGCTGCACGAGCTTGCCGCCCGCGCTTTTAGGCGAGGGTGTGGGGGTACATAAATAAAAGTATCTGAAAACCGCCCATATATCACACCTTGATGCTGCTACACGTGGTGCCCATGGTCACTTAAAAAATGAATAACTTTATTATTAGTGCTTGTGATAAAAAGAATGCAACAAAAAGTAGAAAAGAGAGGAAATAAATGTTTTCGTTGAAGATATAATTCTATCTATTTGTTTATCTGTCCACACTCAAAAAGTGGTAGAAGAAGTTGAGCAATGCATGTTCATAACTTTTTGCAGGGAGTTTGGTGGGTTGACCTAGATGTGGCCCATGCAAAAAAACTAGGCCTAGCTGGCCATAAAAAAATGTCAGCGCTGGATTTACCTCCACCGCGGCAGATTGTCTTACGCCACGAGGCGTTCTGTTTTTTCCGATGTAACTATTGAAGCTATACTCTCGGGATCGGAGAGGTGCCCTAACCTTATTCATCAAAAATGACTACAATGAATTTGCCCCCACCGCGGGTGATGGTTTTACGCCACGAAGCATTCTAGCTTTCTATACAGTGCACTGAATCTTGTCAGTTCTAACTTGTCTCCTGTTGAGCAACTACAGGAGACAGATCAGTTTTTCTTCTTTTGAAGGCGTATGCCACACACAATAATGAATGTCGTTTTTTTTTAGTTTCAGAAGATTGAAAAACATTGAACTGCAGCATTACTGAATGATTTTACTTAAAATTAGGTGCATTAAACTCCAAGTAGTTTCTACAGATTCTTTCTGGAACAAATCCTATGTATAATTATTTTAAAATACACATGGGTTTTATGGACACGCACTCTGAGTGCAGCGTTGTCCCATAATCAAGAAGCTTTCCAAAGCACTTCTGGGCAATACCAAACGTTGGTCGGCTTTGGGAACACGGAAACTTTATTTGTTGAGCAGGCCATTGCCGTCATTGCACGGAAATCCGTGCTCGTTTTATGACAACACCTGCATGCGTGCCAGCGTATTGGCAGTGCACTAGTGAAGCGCAACGATTGTAGGCCGGAAACAATTAGCGAACTGCTTGCGATTCGCATGCAGCAGTTCAAGTAACACGTACTGGGCTACACAGATTAGCTTCACGTGATAACGTCTGAAAGTTCAACGATTTACGAAAGTAAGATACTGAGCAGTAGCCCACTTTGGCTGTCACGGTGCCAAATTTAGGAGTCTATTGAGTAATCCATCAAAGCTGTCGATAATTCAAATGTTCAGGACGGAAATCATCGGTAGGACTCAGCTCGTGGATATTTTGGTCAATAATACTGATTAAGTGACGGTTATGCAGGCTAACAAAGAATACAGTGCGGCGAATAGTACTGTCCCCAAATCAGCACGCCTTCCCCTGCACCGAAATGGAACGCCTACCTTGGCGTCCCTTTGCACCACAACTGCACTACATAATGTCCGCTGATGCACCTGAAGGCGTGCTGGTTTTGGGACTGCACTTGTTTAACTGCAGCGTTTCACGATTTCGCTGAGGCCGGAGCGTGATGAGCTGTGATCTCGCGCGATGTACAGTATAGTCAAACTTAGAGGCCGTCCAGATATGGGTACATTTAGTTCTGAATAATGGCTGATTTTGTCTCGGAGGTATTACCATTAAATGTTGCACCTACATGATCGCTGTCTAAATTCAAGTCATCTAGGGTTAACAAAATCAGGTAAATCTATACTCACTACAGGTAAGATTCAAGGGACCTGACGTTGTCTCTTCCTGACTAGTAATGGAAACCTTCGCTCGTTGGTCGAGGACTTTTTTACTACATTTTTTCCGTTCTAAGAATTATCTGTTACGTGAGGTGCTCTCAAGCCAGGTTTTATTGGTTTTGTGTCTTAGGACTAGCCGGCCTAGAGAGCACTCAAATTTAGTTTTTTTTTTTTTTGCTTTTTAGGACTTGTTCTTCTGGTAGGAATTAATAAATACATAAGAACGAGGTTCGCTCGTTCTTACAGAGAAGCTTTGGATGGAAACGAGCTATTCGTGAAACAACATGAAACAAACATCAGAAAATGTCAGTGCCATTAAGGACACATCAAAAGGATCATGGATTGACACATGTAATTACAAATTTCAGTTCACAAATTGACGGGAAAGTAAAGTCAAGAACGAGCTCCCATATAAAAAGGTCGCGATTCAACAAGACATTACTTGATTTTGATAATCCTGCAAGCAATCGCTGGTAGACAACTATTTGAACATCGTCTCTTCAGAGCCGCAGCACAGAGAAAGAAGAACAAATAGAATAATTTAAATGCTGGTTAAGAGGAACAAAGAAAATATAATAGGCCTTAATGAGGCATGAACGGGCAGCGCAGTGGGAGCTGCTCATAAATGGAGCCAGCTACCAGGAGACAGTACAAGGATGATTTTATTAAGACTACAGACACTCACCTGGAGGCAGTCAGAGGCAGGTTGGTGGTGCAGACACTCACCTGGAGGCAGTCAGAGGTAGGTTGATGGTGCGGACACTCACCTGGAGGCAGTCAGAGGTAGGTTGATTGAGCAGACACTCACCTGGAGGCAGTCAGAGGGAGGTTGATGGTGCAGAAGAGCAGGTCGGAGACGCAAAGGCTGATGATGAAGGCAGTGGTGGCGTGCACGCGCAGTTTGACGCTGCGGGTGAGGGCTATGATGGTCGTCAGGTTTCCTGAAACGCAAGCAAATTGCCATTGTAGAGGATGATAGCCGCGTTGGAAATTTTGGTAAGTCCAGCAAAAGNGGAGGCAGTCAGAGGCAGGTTGATGGTGCAGACACTCACCTGGAGGCAGTGAGAGGCAGGTTGGTGGTGCAGACACTCACCTGGAGGCAGTCAGAGGTAGGTTGGTGGTGCAGACACTCACCTGGAGGCAGTCAGAGGCAGGTTGGTGGTGCAGACACTCACCTGGAGGCAGTCAGAGGTAGGTTGGTGGTGCAGACACTCACCTGGAGGCAGTCAGAGGCAGGTTGATTGTGCAGACACTCATCTGGAGGCAGTCAGAGGCAGGTTGATGGTGCAGACACTCACCTGGAGGCAGTGAGAGGCAGGTTGATTGTGCAGACACTCACCTGGAGGCAGTCAGAGGCAGGTTGGTGGTGCAGACACTCACCTGGAGGCAGTGAGAGGCAGGTTGATGGTGCAGACACTCATCTGGAGGCAGTCAGAGGCAGGTTGATGGTGCAGACACTCACCTGGAGGCAGTGAGAGGCAGGTTGATGGTGCAGACACTCACCTGGAGGCAGTCAGAGGCAGGTTGGTGGTGCAGACACTCACCTGGAGGCAGTGAGAGGCAGGTTGATGGTGCAGACACTCACCTGGAGGCAGTCAGAGGCAGGTTGGTGGTGCAGACACTCACCTGGAGGCAGTGAGAAGCAGGTTGATGGTGCAGACACTCACCTGGAGGCAGTGAGAGGCAGGTTGATGGTGCAGACACTCATCTGGAGGCAGTCAGAGGCAGGTTGGTGGTGCAGACACTCACCTGGAGGCAGTCAGAGGGAGGTTGATGGTGCAGAAGAGCAGGTCGGACACGCAGAGGCTGATGATGAAAGCAGTGGTGGCGTGCACGCGCAGTTTGACGCTGCGGGTGAGGGCTATGATGGTCGTCAGGTTTCCTGAAACGCAAGCAAATTGCCATTGTAGAGGATGATAGCCGCGTTGGAAATTTTTGTAAGTCCAGTATGATAATGACATGTTTCTGTTAAAGAAATCGAAACACTGTTAAGCCGCCAGACGAAGTGTTCAGCCTGCAAACGAGGCAGTGTTTTAAGAAGATGCTGGCGTTGCTGTTTTTTTTTACATGGATATTTACTGATATATTAACATGAATATATATAGACAGTTATATGTTTGCAATATACATATATATAGTACTAGTTAAAAGTATAACTTTTATCACAAATAAGTCTTGAACAGAATATCAATTGTACCAAGGCCAAACAGGAAACTGATGTATTAATACAGGGCAGTGGTACCAATTTCAATGGGCAAATATAAACTGAAATCGTACTCACAACTGTATCGATTCTTGTATGTCGTACTAAATTAAACAATATTTCGCACGTTTTCCATTCAGTTAACGACTGTAATGCAGTGGCTCTTTCTCCCAAAATGAATGCATCCATTTCTCGCCGTTCTGTATTTTTGTTTTTCAAGGTATAGAATTTATGGAAAGATTCAAGTAACAATAGCGGGTCCTAATACTTTTGACGAGCATTTCAAATATTTGTATCGTATAGAGTATTATTATATAGAGTATGCTGGTCAGCAGAAACAATATGCAGCCGCGAAAAATATACAATACGTTCGTGATGTTTTATGCATCGAGTTTCACACTGATTCTATCTTGCGCTAGCCCAGACATAATACGGTACCTACTTCAAAGGGAGCAGAGAGTGAGAGGATTTGCATGCATCATTCGAGACAAACGGCGATCGCTTGGGTGGAGAAACAGTCGCAAGACAACAGCAAATTGGGGAAGAAGATGAGAGTAGATAACTGGCAGTAGACAAACCAACAGACCCATTGCTAGAAGGGCGAGATTAAAGCTACGGTCCGGTCTGATGAGACATTGTCGTTACGCCAATGTCAAGGGAAAAGCCAAAGGTGTGACTGTGCAAGTATTATATGCGGTGAAACTGCTCCGTCGGGATGCCAAGGTGTAACGATAGATGGGGACTGAAAGATAATGGAACAGAGCAGACTAAAGGCCATGGCACACGCTAGTCAAAAGATCGAGTTTCTTCAGCTAATCGCCTGAGTCTCATGTTGAGCCCTCCTAAACAATTAATCACCAGAGAAGGGGTTAAAATATTAGCCGTCAAGTTCCGTTTGGTCAACAATTACTGTAAAGTTTGAAATTTCGGACATGGCTTCAAGTAGGGAGGGAGTTTTAATTCAAAATTCTTTATACTTATGCAGCAAAGTACGCATTTGGACGCGGAGTTGAGAAAACATTGTTTCACTAGCGAGTGTCATGTTACGGTTTATCGTCATTTAATTCTATGCGCTTAGCAAAGATACTTGAATGCCTGAGGCGTACAACGTATGACTGGCCTAGACATCCTCAAGCCACTGGCGGTAACCCGCAAGAAGAAGAAAAAAGAAAAGAAAAAAGGAAGAAAGAAAGGACGGAAGAAGGAAAGGAAGTGATCGTCAGCCGGCAAGTTAACGCCTTTACAGCGCCATAAAAGCTACTAATAACCATAAAAATTCATCCTGTTATATTAAAATTAGGCCGTTGCCGCAGCGGTCTGCAGCCGCCCGTCAAACCTACAGCTCCAGAACTAGCAGGATTTGCATATCCAGAATAGTGATAAAGTGAACCCAGCAGTCAATTCATGACACAGAATTGCCTGAATTTTCACATCCAAAATATTGCTAAAGTAAATCAAGACAACAACAAGACAACGGATCAATGAACTCGGCAAATAAATAGACATTATGACTCAGGCATATAGCTATATAGTAAACAAATTTATTCCACGGACCAGAAAACTAGATAGCTACATCTTGTCGCATTTTTACATATGTTTGGTAGTATAACGAACAACTGCCGCTGCTTTTGTTAGTTCACAAATGTTAGCTATTCACCGATTTACTTGGGCGCTTGCTGGTCTTGACGCTCTGCGGTGCATCACTGAGATGCACGGCGTTTTCACACACTAGTATAACGTTTAAATTACACAATGTACAAGCAGATTCAGCATCCTACTGACTGCTCAAAGAAATAGCCATTTGGAAATAAGGTTAGGGGCTGTGCACGTCAGCTGGGCATTGGCTAAAACCGCATGAGACACGGGTGGTTGTACTTAGAATGACATCCATAAAAAATTAAAATAAAAGCGATGAAGGGAAAAAGGAGTAACTTTTCGCTGAAAGCCTCATATATGACGCGCTTGTATATCCAACGAAGTAAATAGTCGAAGAAAACATATTCCCTAGACCAGTACCGCACTGAAGAACTTGACCGCGAGTAGAACAGACTTGTCCTTCACAAGCCAGGTGGATCTAACCTATAAGGTTCACTGATATATAGCGTTAGGGCATGTTGAATTGGACGCCAAAAAAGGCCTTCGAGGCTTGACTAGTTCGAAACTTCAAGCAGGTGCGCTGGCTTCGACCTAATGGAATGTGTTGGAGGTATTGACGTTCAATGGTGTTACCCCGGAGACTTGCAGGATGTCAATGTTGCTCCGTAACACGGTATTTTCAGCCAGCTCAATGTAATCGGGTTGCTTCTAACACCTACAGCGCGATACAAAGCGGCAAAGCCAAAGTTCCGTCTGGAGTTTCGGACAAGGCAAGCTCGATGGCTTAATTTCACCGCCCCAAACAAGCGTGCCATAACTCTTGTGAAAATTGGTACTTCGCGTTGACAGTAGAGAGTAACTCCTCCATTGCACGACCGTATCTTACATATTATCTTCTTACTCAGTAAAAAAATAGATCCAGAGCGACTGCCGATAGGGTGGTGTTAAACGACGTCATTGATTGCAACAGTGCCATCGGGATCCGCTAATCTACTTAGTCTAACTAGTCGGTTACGTCAATCATGACTATTTTTTTAGTTACTGGGAGCTAGGATTGAGCTGGAGGCCGTATATATCAATAGTAATCGCTTTGGGATTAACGCCTAACACCCCAAATTCATATCAGGGAAACCAATGCTCCTGACAAGTTACAGCTAATGATCTCAGCTTGCCCCATTGCAACTGTCTCAGTCGATTCCGCTTAAGTTTCGTTCGCCTGTAAGGGATCATATTGCGAACGCCAAAAACTTATGCACGGAGAAGCAAGAAACCATTTAGCATCCGTGCAAATGGTAGTCTTTAAACAATGCACATAGATGCGCATCGAACGAATTTGTGCACCCCACAGCCCCACTGCCGTTATACCAACCGAACGAACTTACGTAACCCGTACCCGCCCCAGTAATATTTAACATCCCCCTTGATCACAGAAGCCTGTGCGCACCACACAGCGGCAGCAGATAACAGGCAGGGCGGGCGTGAGGAAAACAAGGCAATAAATGGCGACTATGGTCACAGTAGAGTCATTAACTACAATAGAGGAGCGCCACAGAAATATATGACCGTTGTAAACTACCACCGCATTAGCCACACACGCCATTATGTAAG
>LQNS02278076.1:35999187-36012672 GCA_001587735.2 Parhyale hawaiensis | reverse complement strand
AGGGCGGGCGTGAGGAAAACAAGGCAATAAATGGCGACTATGGTCACAGTAGAGTCATTAACTACAATAGAGGAGCGCCACAGAAATATATGACCGTTGTAAACTACCACCGCATTAGCCACACACGCCATTATGTAAGGGAGTGCGAGAGGGAGGTCCTCCTGAACTGTGGCAACACTGTGAGAACCGTTACCAGGAAATTATGGCATTTATCCGATGGCTGTAGAGGCGGCCGCTAATACTATCCAATGATATATAAATATCCAACAAGATAGCGGTTCTCCTTAGTTTGCGGTTCCGACGACTCAATAACAAGCGAGCCTGGCTCGGTGGCTGAAGCCTGAAGTTGCTAACTTGTTCGTTACCAGCACATCAGACAGTTGATCCCCAGCCTCTCTAGAGTGGGAGAGTCTCGATGCCCGGAAATGTAACGTCAGCATTTCTTGCATTCATAGTCACTGGAAGGGAGTACTAGCCTTAGGGTTGGGGGCGTAATTACTGATATATATAAGGCGTTCCGTCTATATGACAGCATAGGTATCTCCGACAATCTGAGGTCTACTGCAGCCTTTTAACCAAGTGGGAACATATCTGCAACACGAAGCAGTGCATGTGGGTTTTTAGTAGTGTTGGGTGTAGGCGACTTCACCTTTGATTTTACAGAGATCTCGACAATGTCTCTATCTGATATATCGCCAGTCTCCGGGTAGCTCAGCAATATGCTGTGTCTCGGAACAGTCTCCCTATATGAATACAACACTATAATCGTTAGCGGACACCCTCAAATTCAAAATAACATAGGCTAGTGTCTATAAAAAAACTTGCTTGACAGAGATCCAGTTAATTGCTACATTATAGTACATTACGAGTCCCAAACAAATCTCCCATCCGATGGCATTATCATTCATTACTAATACGGTCCGCCCTGCTAGTCTCATAACAGAACATATGCCTCGCCCGAATCTATTTAGCAAATAGACAGTGTCTCTTGCACTCCCACACAAAAAACACGCGATGTACATCAAACCACATCTCGTCTCCCTGGAAGACGAGCATCTCGTGGCACTACAGCGCCACGTTAATAAAACAATCATCAAGTCCCGTCCCGTTCACAAACTGCACATTACCCATAGCCATGTAAGCACTTCGTCTTGGCGGTCGTGCCGTTAAAATCCCACCGCTTGTTTTTCTGGGAATTGACAAAAAACTGAGATCATGTCTGACTGACAGACAGACGTGGTCAAGCATGAGCCAGACATGGCGTCGGAGCCACTTATTGCGGGGTAAAAAACGGTAATTTTCTTCGCTTACTTAGGGAGACGCGAGAAAAAACGGCGGGAGGTGAGGGCTGCGCTGAGGGCCCGAAAAGAACAGGCTTTTAGTGACGGGTAGATATTTAGTTGGGCATGAATTTACGTTCGAGGCGGCATGGAGAGGCTCATCCTGCATATTTTTAGGGATTGTAATGCGTAGAAGGTTAAATAGAATTGCAATTGTATTAGTTTGAAGATCGGGTAGAGCGCTTAAATAAGAAGCGCGTGTATTTATGGACTCAGGAAATGTACAGAAAGTTAGCATTTCAAGTTACGTTTTAACATTTATAGAAGGCTGGGCACAGGGTCTTGCATACAAGAAAATTACAGAACCGATTCACCGGAATTTTAGAGATCTAACAGGAGAAAGAAGTCACCAGCTGGGTAATGAAGGAAGAAACAAACACAGCTTCACTACACCCAATACACGAAAAATCTCTCCTACGGTGTTCTACAAGTCATGAAAGCAGCAGAATCAACTATTAATTGCATACTCTGTGCCTCGATAACGCTCGCTTATATAGTCCCTGTAAATTATAGCCCCTGGGCGGTATAAACGAGCAAAATCTGAATGAAAATTAAAACAATTAGCATTAACATGCTGGACACACTAGATATGCCATTAACAATGATCTAGTAAGAGAACCAGCCTCAGTTACGTCTTATTTCCTTATTTTCCTTACACATCAACTGCACATACAGACATGCCTTATCCCAGAGTCGCAGTTCTGACAGTTTTGCCTTCTAATTAGTAATGTTATATTCCTATCTACAGCGCTTTTCGTAGGGCTAGCAATACGGAAATAACCATATATGTACGGTCCTTTGCCCGGTAAGGGGTTCAGCCTCCCTACCTACAGCGTGCACTGTGATCTAAAAGAGAGAATGAAGTAAGGTACATGTACACCGAGAGGAATATGGAAGCAGTGCAAGGGACTGTTCCGCACTGAGCCAAAGCGTACGTAAGGGTGAAGAGAGCCGTGAAAGAAGAGGAAATCCTGAACAAAAATTTCAGGAGTATGAAGATGGCAAGAAGCGAAGTGGGCACGAAGAAAAATACTCGGAAGGCCTAGATAAGGTTAGGGTAACCTATGGGGTGCATTAGGGGGCGCTATTCCCAAGAGCATAATTGTATATGTTGCAAAGACGCTATAAACAAAACCTTTTCTGACTTTATACCAAATAAATTGTGCCGATAGACCCATGTCCGGTAAAACAAGTATAAACAATACAAGCAACATGCCAATTATTCATGAAACTTTTTGAAACTATAGCATTGTTAGATTTTCTATATATGTCGTGGCACACTGGTAAAGAGCTGCACTTGCGCGCTGAAGTCGCCCGTTCGTTTCCCCCAAGTTAGATGCATTTTTGCGATACAAGCATTGCAGCGTCAACGCTTCTGATATTCAGAGACCACTGCGAGGGTACTGGCCGAACCAGAAAAGGGGACGATCGGAGGGACGCAAAGCTTTCTATCTGGCGCCATAGTTTTAACCACCAGCGGTCGACAGCAGCCGTGCACTCCCTTAGAGGCCTAACGAGCATCTATCTGCAACACGATCCAGTGCACGTGAATTTTCAGTTGGAGTGGGCGGACAAGTTAATTTTACCTATTGCTTTATGCACTGGCATATCGACCTTATACAGACAACACCATATTTCCCATGTATGCACTCTACAATCAGTGCCATAATGCAATTACCTGGCAAGCGTCACCTTACCAGATCCCCTTACCACCCAAAGAGCTTCGTTAATTATTGGCTCATCAGTTACAATGTAAATAAAGAGCTGAGCTCAATCAAGCATGTGTTCGGTAACAACAACCGTGAATAGGATACGTTACCGTAATCTTGCTCGCAACAAATGCTGGCGCCACGAGCATAAAAAGGATGGTCTTCGGCAGCATACAGACCATAAAAGATCACAAAAATATCATTGGCGTAACATGAAGTTCAGATAGTCCTCCCTTCAACTGCAGACATAGAAGGACGTTACAAATAGTGTTATTCTTTTTAAATGCGTCATTTGATTTAAGCACTACTGAGTAAAAGGCTTTTGCAATGAATAATTCAGCTCTATGGCATCCGATAGTAAAACACAGAATTGGCTACATCACATAAAGCGTTTAAGTAAGGTACCTACTCCTGATTTTGGACAACTCCGAACTAAAACATTTTTTAGCAACAATAAAAAAAATCCAAACACGAACACCACACATGAAACAGCAAATCAGGTAAGAAAAAGTAATGGAGATTCTCAAAATAAAAGTATGAAGAGTAAAGAAGGAAGCACAGTGGGTACAAAAGAATCTGTATCAAATGCCTAGCTAAGGCTGAGACAACTAATGGAGTGCAACTCCCCACAACATAGGATAAGCGATTATTACTAACCTATCCCTATGACGAATACGCCCTATGTTCCGAAATAGTTGTTCCAGAGCCAGGTTAGTACGGATCATTACGTAGTTCAGCCAAGGCCGATGCTAACCTGTTAATGTAAACTGAAAGTAATTTGGCCGAGATCGACCTGCTAATGCAGAAAGCATTTTTTGGCTGTGGAACAACTATTTCGGAACCGAGGGAGTTAATATTTATACAGCACATCGTTTCATTCAGTTGTCCGCTCTTGAAGGGACCCTCTCACCCCGTGTTTCTTCCTTCGAACACGGGAAGAGTGTGTCGGGAAAGAAAAGAAAGAACCGAACAAAGACTGTCAGCACACAAAATGCCTGACGGACGCGACACAGTAAATTTCTCCAAGGCCACAAGCACCACAACCTAACAATAAAGACAAGAGCATATATACCTGCTGCCGGCCAGCACGTAGCCGCTACCGCCTGTCTCGTTCCTCATCTCTAAAGGAGTGCGACAAAAAATGGAAGACAGCAATGTTTGTATAGCAGCGGTGGCGACCACTGGATTTAGCTACACCTTCTTACCATCAAATGTATTGTAACGAGGCTGTATTATTTTGTAACAACAGTGCTTTGTTCTTTTGTATTACCATATAGGGGGAAAAACCTTAGTAGCGGAGCAGTGTATAGCCTAGTCAAAATAAACTTGTGCCATGAAGGTCCATCATTAGCTGTTTCCTATAGGCACCTAATCACTGTTCGCCGCCACTCACGTCTCGCAGCGCCCCTTGGCGTCGGGAGAGTTTCAAAAATTGTTTTTATTTTAATCGCGTACGGACAACAAGCGCTAAATTGGCCTGTGAAGTAAGAAAAGCGTAAAACGCTGCCTTGCGATCAATTTAGTCACACAAAAATTAAGTCCCATTAATGGGTTAGTATTCAAGATAGATTAAATTTCAGTGGTTTTAAAGTGCAAATGTTTCCGTTTTAAATTAAACTGCAGCTGTTATATGTTCATTGAAGCGGATGCGTTAGGGCGGTGATTTCAATTAAGCTAACGTGCATATTACTTTGTGGAGCGGACATCGGTTTCAATCAGCGAAAAATACGCGTTTGTGGAACGTTAGAACGGTGCACCTGATAATACCAACCAGCCTGAAAGCGAAGACAGAAGAGCATGTTTTTGGCGTTAGGTCGGCGACTTCAAGTTTTCAACTAGCCTAAAGTGCACGTTATTGGAGCGTTAGGACTGAGGGTGTTACGTTACAAGTAACGTGACAGGCGAGTCGCTGTTGTTCTTGGGAGGCGTTACCGGAGCCGGTGTTATGGCTTGGGTGCCGACGGGGGAAATGGAGAAATTGTACGGTGACCGCACAACAGGAAACAAAGCGATCTTAACATGGAATATTGGCAAGCTAAACATAAGGTGAACTATTATAGTGCATGGGCGGCAAAGATGAAGGCAAGAAATACGCGTTAGTCTCATTTGGTGTTCTTATTTGTAGTATTGATACGAGTGCAAAGGATAGTATGCGAGCGTCTACTCGACCTACCGTAGAATTATCCGTTTTGATAAGTGAGGCCAGTTCCTCGTCAGCTATGAAATACGTTTCTCACCAGCGTGCGATGATTAGCTGGTGAAAAACATTATTCTTGCTTCCAAACAATAAGAACAGTAAGGCAAAAAAAAAACGAACTTCAGGAAGTGGCAGATACTTAATCACCATACAGGTGAGTGTGTGCATCGAGCCATCGGAGTGGACATCATCTCTACTTAATTAAGATAAATTGAGCGAAGAAGGAGGCCTTAGGGCCAGTTCACACGTTCCTCAAATCAATGCGTTCACTCCCGAAAATGAACAATAACCGTGAGTCAACTGTTCACACGTAGAAGTGACCATCACTCAAATTGATGACGTCACGCGTTCACTTATGATCTCGTTTCTTATATTTTCGATTATATTTCGCGTCGGTTTGAAGTCACATTCGTATCCCATAATCATATAGCCTGAATTTTGTCAGGAATAGTTTATTTTCAAAATATTGATAGCCTGATACACCGGTAAAAGTGAAAACAACACGCAGTAGGCTAATTCGCTTCGTTCTGAAATCAAAGATGACGTCACGCCGCATCGGTGTTCTTAAAGTTAGTAACAACATCTTTGGCTAAACAGGTTTTCTTGTGATAAACGGGATTACAATGACTCCGTTCGTTAAAGTGACGGTAAAACATCATTTTTGTCAAACTTTTTTGTTATTTAAAAATGCTACAGAGGATTAATTATGTACTTATAGGTTCTGTTTACTGAACTTGAATGATGCGGCGCGTTGAAAAAACCGACGTGCTTCATCCTTCACTCTCTCGCATTTGCTGCTGCTTTCATCAAATCAACGCGCCGCGTCCATCAGTTTGACTGAACGCGTTAATTTGAGGGACGTGTGAACAGGGCCTAAGAAAAACGGCTAAATAAGAAGGCATACAGAAAGTACCGCAGTTGGTGCGTAAAGCGAGGAAGATTAGTCCTAATCAGTCACATCACATGTGAAGCAACAGGCACAAAAGAAAGCTGTGAAGAAGTATGTAGGTACCTTTTAAGAGAAGTGAGCTTCAGAAAATATAGCATCTTCGGTATTTTCAAGGGGGATTTATGCGCTGTTAATTTGAGGTTCAAATTTCCGCTTATTTTATCACCTTGACGTTCAAGAAATAAACTTTCACCTGTCCAGCCCTTCAAATCGGGATGGAGAGACGAACGAACCAAGCAATTAACTAACAAATTGTGTATAAAACAGAGGTATAGTAACAGTCATCCATGGCGTTATAGTAACAAAAACTCGTACTCCGGCAATAATATCTTTTTGAAAGTTTGCTAATTTTTTTTGTGATAATCATTCATTAATATATAGCTGTATATATAGGTATAGATATACAGAATTTTAATTATGGAAAACTTTGAATTAAAAATTATGACTAATATTTTCATTAAGAATTATTGAACACGCGTTGCACACGTCATATTGCGGTCACGGAAACTTTTGTGCAAAGATTCCGGAAAGTTTCTCAGTTCGTGCTCTCGTAGGCAGTGGCCTTAAAGAAGTTTGAGAGAGCGCTAATTCAGAACGCTTTGGAGTGACCGGACCATCAGGCGGCCCCCAGGCAAGGTTTGTACAGAGATCCGTGAGAGCCACGCTGCCACGGCTCGGTTGTCCCCTCACATTCCGAAAGTTTCAAGAATATAAACAAGACAAAGCGCTTTTCGGAGGCACTTCAGCAATCCGACAAATTCTCGCTGTGCCACTGCCAAGTAGCTAAATGGGGAATTTTTACATCCAGTAAATATATTACAGGAAAAATATTGAACATTTAACAATGTGTTTAAAAAACCCTATTACCCAAATTTAAGAACTGCTCTTAATTTTGGACGCTGGTTTTAGACCTTCAATTAACGAAAAATTCGCTAGCACGTCAGGTTTTTTTTAACTATTCGTACTTAATATTGTCGCAGAAACAGTATCATATGAGACCTCTCAAAGTTCCCAATGGGTGTTTTGCATAAAGAGCACAGCACAGGAAGCAGGAAGTGATTACTTGAAAATGGGACATGATAAAGACCAAAACGGTCTTCAGATTTGTTTGTAATCACGAACTGGAGCAGATGAAAATACAATTGAATGAATTCCAGCGACAAATTGCTAGTTCACAAGCGTAATCCTAGCCGAGAAATATTTAAAAGAGAACCCTCCATTATTCTTTTAAATTCTCTTATGAAGTACACACTGCACTAAAATATTAAATTTTAGGGCAGTGCAAGGATAAAACAGACTCGTCTGCGACGTCTGCTGGGCTAGCGGACTTTTTTTTCTCGTTAAACCTATAAGGACGAACTGAAGCTAAGGGCACTCGTAGGAATAGCATTGTTTGAATTGTCTGCAATGATAGACCCTGGTCTTTAGTAGGATCAGCGCAGGGCGACATGTGACTACTATATTTGTGATGCTGCTGCTGCTGCTCTGTCCCATACCAGGATATTCTCAAGTTTTTCATACGGTGGAGGATGGATTCCAAGACCTGCAGTAGCCATCCTCGAGTTCATGACAGCATGAGAAACATATCCTAGCATGGAACCATACATACAGCACCTCCACTTTAGTAACCACTGGGTAATTCCATTGCATATCTTACTGAGGCAGAACTACTGCACTATAAAAGCGCCCTTTCTTCTTTAGGAGAAACAACCCTACATAGTTGAGAAGTAGCATAGCGTGAACAAGATAGGATTCAGTCACGACAAATAGTTTTTACAATAGCAACAACATCTATACTACGTCATGTGTATATGAATGTCCCTCAAGCTTCTGCAAAATAAAGCCGAGTATGTTTTTGTATATCCCTAAAAACGAATCGTTTCAAAATCCAAACGTACTTAAAGAGTTAAGGGGAAAGAAATTCTAGGCCTAGATAAAGGGCACAATTAAACGGTCTGTACGTAAATGTTAAAAGAACATTAAAGGTGCACCGATACGGCATTTACCGCCGATACAGATATCTTTGTACAGACTTATGCCGATAGTACCGGTACAGCTCTATACAAATGCAACAGAATGCCACAGAATGAGTGCTAAGCTAGGATGGTACCGTAAAAAGCGAGAGACGAGTGTGTTCTCACGTGAACAAACCTAAGCCACGCATGAAGTCACAGCCAATCAGAGGATTCGACTTGCTCGCGGCGGAAAACCTGCCAAAACGCGATTGGCTGTAACATCACACACGACTTTGTTCATGTGACAGATTGGCACACCTGTCTTTCGATTTGCAGTTGGGGTACAACGTTGTAACGGCCCACGGCTCAAACTTCCTCCACCACAGGCAGTCTCGGAGCAAGTAGCCGCAGCGCGTACACAAGGAAGAACATAATGACGGTGTCGCCGCACCAGCAGCAAACGTCTCAAGAAAAACGAGCTCCACGTGGTCATCCGTCAAACGCTCGCAGGTCCGTAACTAAAATAACACGACAGGCAGCGCGACAACAACGTATGTACGAGGAGGAGCAGCAGTTGGGCGCAAGCGACTGCACGTGTTATTAGAAATAACAGTCGCTGGCTGCATGTAGGGGCGGCGCAAACAACGGCAAAGTCAAAAGTGTAAACAACCGAGCGGTGGTGTCACAGGAGCCTGATTGAGAGGGTGTCGCCCAACTGCAAGTCTTTGGAGATGCCCAATGATTTCGAGGGTCGCTTAACTTAAGTTAAGGAGAGGGCAAGTTAAGCCAAATTCATTAGCTTTAATTTCTCAGGAGCGTCGGCTTCCTTACTGTGGTTCAAGTGTCGATTATCTTTGAGATGACCGAAAAGGTATTTCTTTTCTTCAAAATAGAGTTTCGGCTGTCTCAAGCGTAATCGGGTAGCTACTCACAGCTGCAACACAATCCGAGTAGCGAAACCCAGGCGCCTGTCTCTGAAGGTCCGAAGAAGAAGCAGCAAATGAGATTAGCTCATTTCGCCCCAGCTGGGCCAATCGGTGATGCTTGAACCGTCCTCCGACATGGGGCGGACGATCCGAAGAGAAAGAGGCACGAACAAAATGTATGGCGAGAAACACGTGGAACCCACGCACGGGGGCGTTTCCGCACTGTATCAGTGCACACGATCGATCAGATCGAGAATAATGAGAAATAACAGAACAAAGTATCATAGCTATGTAGAAGGCTGCACGAAAATAGAAGAAAGCGATAAGGGCCACATATATATGCATAAATATACTCGTATGTATAATTTATATAAATATTTCAACGGCCTAGATAAGGCTAAGGAATCCTATGGAGTCTTCCTCAGGGCGCTGCTCCCTTTAACAAGGATGAGGAACCAAACGAAGCTAATCCTACGACCCATCCTATGCCTTGTGAGAATTTGTAGGATAGCGCTTCTCGAAAAGCATGATAGATACCATTAACCCATAACATAGACCACACCATACATTGACTGGGCACTAAAATTGGGTCTCTCGCAATTGGGCCTGGAGGCCGAATCACGTTAAGTGTTAATAAAATGAGTTCTAATAGTCACAGAGACCTCAAACAAACATTTATTTCTTTTTCGTACCACAAGGAATGCATTGCAGAGCAGGGAATCACAATCATATATCTTAAGTAGGCGATATACATTCGGACACCAAGAAAAATTAAAAATTCGCCATAATTTCTAGCAATATTAAATTTTTACAGAAAAAATTGCTCATAGATACTACACGTAATGTACTACTTTAATATCACATTCAATAGAGTTTTTTTTACGGTATCTATTTTTCAGAGATCGCCAGTTAGACTTCCGATTTAACACCCACTAGCTATTCCTCTTCAACGGCCAAGAGCACCTAAAAATCTAGCCTTAAACAGCGCATTCTGGAAAAACATGATATCTAGCTCATACTAAGCGGCTAAGAAAACATTTATGAAGACTATGAAGTAGTAGTACAAACTTTATTAGCGCATCAAGGATACAACGTCTATATCGCGCGAACTATTTCCGTGGTTCAACAGGCTCGTGCGCCAATAGGATGCGTTTTAAATTATCAATGATTTTTGTCTCGGCTTTTCTGCCGGCAGGTCTCAGAGTGATCAGTGAGCTACGGTTAGGAAAAATGCGCAAGTTGAGCATCTCCAAGCCTCGGGCACGGCTGAACGCTTTCGCTCAGCTACGCCGCACATGGGAAGGAAACGAAGTACAAGGAGGTAAAAGTCTAGCGGGAATAGGTCGGCCACCTCGATCGGTAGCCCACCCCCCGAAACAGAAGGGGAAGCACTGAGAGCCTACCTGACTTTACAAAACTAACCTCGTCAGCCGGAACTGCGGCAAGTTGCAACATCTGTGGATAAGGCAAAAGGGACCCTTGGGTGGGTGAGGCCCGAATGTATTGAGGCAGGGCAAGGAAAGGGCCCGCCAGAATATACTCCTGAGGGCAAAGACAATATGAACAAGGACAACTATAAATACTATAAATGAGTCATTGGAAGCCCCAATTTTGAATCCAGACGTTTAACTCCTAGTAGCTACTTATTTAAAATCATAGGCGAGAGTTTTCAAAATTAATGCTTGGTCCTTTATGTGGACAATTTCAGATGTTGAAGACGCCGTACATCAACAATGTACCATGAATTAAACAAAAAGTTATTCGACATTAGATTTCCCCACAGAACTAATTTGCTCCAATAGTTCATTTTTTATATATATACGAAGCTTAAGAATTTTATATATAACCCAGCAGTTATCGGTTGTATTATGTAAACGAAGGAAATGATGTCCAATGTCCACCACTACACCTGTTTTAGAAATAATTTTCACTCACTGACTGCGAATAATACATCTGTGTACATCTTGCAACAAATAATTACGGCTTCATTCACAAATATCCGAAAAGTCGAGATGAAAAACCACTATATATATATATATATAAAACGACAAAAAATTCAAGTAGATTTCAGCAGATACGCTAATTGAAGTTTCTTAAAAATTACGATGAATTCAGGAGGACATAGAACGGATAAAATCAAAAGCGATAACAAAGCACTCGATTATTGCCAAATAGCTGAAGCAATTAAAGTTGCAAAAAAATGCATTCACTGTATTTCCGTGAGATTTGTCTTTGATATCGATATTGTGTAACACACATAATTAAGTATTATACAATAAAAAGTTGATATATGGTGCTGCAGACGTGAAAGCATATAATGGCTTCACTTGAATTTTATATTAATGTTAGACGTTAGAAAAGCGATCAATACATATTGTGTGACATTGAAAATACATAGCTCTCTCTCAGCCTGTGCATGAAAGACAACTATATGTTTCACTGGTTACCATAGGTTTTTCCCCATTGTCGGATAGCGAATTAGTTTTACTAATCTTTCAAATTTTCAATTACCCTACATTTTCTTCCTCTTCTAAGAGCATCTGAGCACCCCTCCCTCCATAGCCACCTCAATGCCCAGATCTGCACCCCTCCCCCACCTCTCCTCCACAGACGCAATGTACCCCATGACCCGCAGTCCGCACTAACGATGCCATTTATCAAGCGGTTTCTACTGAGCTGTAGGGGAGGACCACCATGCGTGCACCCGAGCCTCCTCGTCTAACTTACGACGCATCTGCAAGCAGCTCTCAACTCCACCGTCTGCAAACGTGTTTCAATAATTTTGTTGTTAGGAAACGTCAGTCGGAAGTTATTTTCCACTCGTTGACCCATTTCTTAAAACACTAACCCATTAGCGTAAAATGTTTCTTTTCTGGACGGGAGGTATTTAAATGCGCCAGTCTTGCGAGAATCAACGTTTACGTTACGCGGTAATGGGTTTAATTTTTAAAAGCAACAGCTACACTAGCCTTGTTCAACATAATTAAGGAAGACTAACATTGCGCTCAACGGACTCATTGACAGCAAAGTAAAAATACCACACTTTCTGGCCCATTACGGCCTAACTCCTATAGCGAGAAAGACAAGTTACAGGATTTTGTTTACAGGAAAGTTCGTGTTTCCGAATTTCCGAAAGCGTAAGAAAACAATAACATTGATAGTTTTCAGACGATACTCCACTGCACGGCTAACGTGTATGCAATTCGCTCACTTTTGGAGATAATCTAATCCAATCAGCTTATCTTGTTCGGAACTTCAACCCGGAGTTATTGATTCTTACGGTAGCTATATAGAGTTTCAGGGTTTCACCGCCAACCAGCTACACTTGAGACGGCTTCCATTCGATTCGTGAGGATATGCGACGATATGGCAAGCATCACATCAAGCTACAAACTGTAGCAGCCTCCACCACCAAGCGTATAGACACACGAGTCCTAGCGGAAACCTGCAGCACAGCATAACCTCAAGTAATAACAGTCTTACAGATACTGCACGAGGGGAACTGGATACACAAGTAAAGTTTCGGGCTGCCAATGCTATGCAGCCCCGCTTCTGCTGTCTGTTCATATACGTATATTACTAGAAAATTAGAAATGCGTATGAAGTATACCACTCTGGGTATCGGGGCAGTGTGACATGTAGTAACAGCGCACGTTGTGAATTCGTGTTCACACGGCGTTCTTCGCCCCCCCCCTGTGCCCCATCATACGTAAGTACCTCAGTATCTGAATGCGTGTCTGTTGAAACAGCAAAAAAAACACAGCTCAGTTCTAACTCACATGCAAATTTGAAGCGAAAACCGCAACATTACTAGTGATCCTTGCTAAGCCAACTGACGCAACGAATAACAGTTTAGCACAGCATTAGGTAGACACAGAGTTGTGCTTACATGGAGTCGAAGGCACAGCGAAACATTCTGACCTGGGAAAGTTCAGGGACGAAACGACTGACACGTGAACCTACCAAGTTATCGGCATTAGGATAAATTTAAAGTTCACCTATACAGCACCTGCAGTTGAGGTTTGGAAAGCCCTGCTGGTACAGAGCCATACACCACACACTATGAGTCTGAAGGAAGTGAAGAATTTTTCCAACCTCCAGTATTTATAACAATTGGGTTCAGTGGAAACTCATCTGCCAAAGAAAAATAACGAGCAATTTTTCTGCAGCGAGTTTGCAGAGACTTGAAGAGAAAAGTAATAGAATAGCGACAACCGACTTCACAGTAAAAGGTGCATGAGACAGAGGATCGTGTTGCATAAGAAACAGACAGTTATACAAGCAGAAGTACATGAATAACTTGCTACGGTAACCAAATGTTTCAATCCAACACACTTGCTTGTGAGAACCAAAGAAATTGTATTTTGCACGAAAATACTCGTACGGTACAACAAACAACAGCTACTAGG
>LQNS02278076.1:35961440-35978128 GCA_001587735.2 Parhyale hawaiensis | reverse complement strand
TTTTCGCATAGCATCAAATGTTTGTTAATTCCGTACATAAACAATGTAGCAGCATGAGTCAGAAGTTCAACAATGGGCAATTGTGCCACACAACACGCTACCATGTCAACAACTGCCTTCCAGGGACAGTGACAGCAACACAGCGCACCCCATTTGTCAATGTGGTGCTGCGCATAGGCAGACGTCATGTCCTTTTGCATGCAGTAAGCAAAGCGAACAAGACACACTCTCTGTAGAGTCTACAGGTAATTTATTTTATTCAATGTTATAATGATTTACTCGATTACTATTTTATAATAGTTTTGTCATGCGCGCGCAGCACATGCACTTAACCAAAACCATTTGATTCAGCTTTAGAAGTTAGTGTCACAAATTCGGTTGATTGACATTGCAATCCGGAATCTTTCAATGGTCTCAAAAGTCGGGAATATCGATACCTAGTAATTGATTAATTGTCGTTGGTGGGACACAGTCTGCTGCGATAGCTAGAACTCGACGGTGTCATCTCCACGTGCATATGACGCGAAATCCTAGCCAGAAATCATCGTCCGCAAATTTGCAACCAAGTTCCCCTTATGGAAATTGCTAAGATTAAAAATGCAGATTACGCCAAATTCAACTTCCGAACATCAAGTCGACTTTAACTGAGGAAAAATATGCCACGTTCAACTTACGACAATTGTATGAAACAATTTCGGACATACTGGGTTAGATAAACCGTTGCTGGGTTGTGGGGCAGCAGCCGAGTCAGTCTAAGGTCAAGAACATTAACCTCCGGAAATTCTGACGATTGACAATCTCGTCATCAAAGAATTTCTCTCGTACCTGCAAAACTTTGGTAGCCAGTCCATGACAAATCTTGCTTATAGCGGTACTCTTTCTCTTTCTGCTACAAGACTCGAACAGCCAAACCACTATTAAATAACGTTTGTAACAGTCTGCAGACATAAGGAAAGTTGAACAACGATCACAGCGACCGTTAGTGTATAAATAATAATGAACAACTTTTATTAAGATCACAATAGGTTCACAAAGATGCTTACAAGTACAAAATAAGCAAAGTTCAAACTAGTGTTTAGGCCCAGTCACATAGATTGGTGGCTACGCACAAGGAGAATAAATAGATACACTCGGCCTACACCTGCAGACACGAATGGCATTAAACAGCTCCTTCTCACACGTGAGCAAAGATAATAGCAAAGAAAGTAATAACAGTTTGCTGCGATTGTGCACAGCAGAGAAGTTGCCAGAGACTTAAGCTCACCTCTCCTCTGTGTGATCCAGAGACACTGTTTCATGATGACTAATCTGGCCAGGGGGCCTGTGGCAATAATTATAATACAAATTTCAACCAAAAGTCAGTCATTATTATACAAACAAGCCCAGATACGGTCCTACCGTACCTCGACTGTGACAATGCTTGAATGACTGTCGACTTCCCTTTTGTCGACTATAATACTTGGAAAGTTGGTACACGGAATTCAATTAGTTAAACCCTATGTGTATTAAACTGTGTTACTCGCCACGTAGTTTTTTTTCCATATACGAATACATAGGCAAAGAACCGTTGAAGCAAAGCAAAACAATTTGGTATATATGAGTATGGTTAAAAGTTTCCTGAATGTATTGGCTCATTGTATTACAGCAATGCCTAGAAGCCATAATTCATAAGCATAATTTTATACAAGCAAATACTAGCTGTTGTATAGGAATATACCGCTGTTACGAGGTGCAGAAAATAAAGAACAGCTCGAATAAGTATAGGTAAAATTAGGGTTGCAGAGTCGGACACTTGAACGGGGGAAGGAAACTGAGTTGGGACACCGAGAGGCCTCAGGAGTCGGAGTCGGATGAAGTCGATTCCGTCACTCCCGGCAGTATATAAGATTAGGTCAGGAACAATCCTTGTAGTGATTTTGAATCATCAAGGTGAACGAATTTTGCAGTATTGCATCTGGCGTGAAACACTTTAACTAAATCCGTTACATTTGATAATGGACCGCAACGCTAGCAAGTAGCAATATGAGGCGCAGGACGCGCTGCAACCCATTAACGCATTTCTACTGTCCACATTCTGATAATACATAAAAAATAATAAAAATTCGACACGAAATAGTAACGAAAAGACTTTAATTCGCATTGAGTCTATATAGGTTTCAGAACCAGATATAATACAGACAATGTTCTAAATATAACTGCAAGAAAGATATGCGTGTGTAAATGAAAATGAAATAAGTGTTATGTTTCGATTATCGATTGCAAGTATAGTCCCTAATTAGCACAATAATCATGGTGGCCAAAGCGAGACATGCTTCACACTATGAATATTTGTTCTTAATGTCCGACGGAGGGAATAGCAATAATGATCCCTCAGCACCGCAGTGGACATCACTCTACTGGTGACAGGATTTGAAATCGCTTTTATTTGTAACTTCTAATAAAGTCACTAGCTGAGTTTGCTTAGAGAAACTTATTGCATCACAACTCATAGACTGTTGTAATAAGCCTGTAGTTCCCGCAGAACTAAAATACAAACGAATTGCACGATAGTTACCAGCTTTTGTCACGAGTTGGAATAAAGACAAGATCTAAAGTAATCTTGTACAAGACAGTGAAAATTTCGGAGCCAATTAGCTGATTTGTTTTGGTAAGCGAACGAGCTGAATGTCTAAATGTATTTTTCTTACACACAATACTAGGTACACTCTTCTGACACACCATAACTAAGAGACTCTAACAACTATAACAAATGTTAAAACTTTTTGCTACGCATCACCACATACCGCTCTAATTACACCAAACCACTAAAAAATAGTCCTGCACAGGTCATGTATACACCAGACTATAGACGTCCGCTCATACCACTCACAAGTCACACACAGGCATGTACAGTACGTCCGACACAAGTGTGTCATTCAAGTCACATAGGATGCACATTAGTCACACTCGCACAGACTGTATATTTGTCACAGGTTCCCAGAACAGGCAGCTCAGGCTACAGCTTCACTAGCAGCTCTACTACACGCCGCCGGCCGGATACGGTTGCAGCAGCTTCAACTACAGCTTTGCCAACTTGCATTTTTCATTCCCATAATTTGCCCAAAATTGGCACTAATAAAGTAATTTGGTATTTTGTACATGTTTAGATGACGAGGCACGGGTTAGGAATCAAGAATTTTTAGAAAACAGCAGGAGGAATATTATTAGTAATTATCATATCTGGAGCTGACGATATTCCTCGCCGAAGACTTCAACAACCAACCATTTCTGGAAGCACGCACGCACATACTTGTATGCTGTGCGTGACTACTACACCTACACATGCACACAGCTGACGCAAAACACGCACAGCAGAAGAAGTACGTCTCTGTTCCCTGAAGACGCACACATCAAAGCAAGCGCATGCAGGATATGCACTTGGAGATCATCTAAGGATCAATACACCCATTGTGCATAAAGTGGGTGAGTAAGCATGCAGTGATTGGCAGAGTAAGACAATGTATTGTGGATCCTCCACTAGCTATTGGCTTCTCCCGTAAGCCCGGCACCAGTTATCATAGAACACGAATGCGTAAAAGTCTGGCAATGAAAGAGATAAGTGGCTGTGGTTATTGGCTCCTTGGATAAGCATGGCGTCAGTTAGCCGTGCAGAAAAGTCAACACGCTGTGATTGGAAAAGTCAGACAACGTAATGGATCGCCACGTCGAGTTATGGGTCTCCATGGATGGCAAACACGTTAAGATATCTCAGAGTACAAGGCCGCTATACAGTGACGGACGAGATCAAGTGTACGGCAAAGGACGAGTGCTATGTAGATAATTATCAGCTACTAGGATAAGACACATGTGATTTGTCAATTAGCACTGATACCATTAGACCGTGTCGCCATTGAATGGAGGTACAAAATAATTACTTCAATGAAACTCAGTTTTCTTCACGCCTCTCGTCGTTTTATTCTCAGCAACGTCATCTCTTTTGTTTGCAATTTTATTCAATTTGCGTATCACGAATGGAAAGAAAAAAAATCGCTGTGGGAAGAAGTACAATCAACAGTAGTATCCATGATACGAGGTAGAGGTACTTTAGGCGTCTTCTGTTTTGAGATTTCAAAAATTTAGCGTGCAAACAACGGCTCCAATGCAGCTCTTCATATCGGGACAGAGAGACCAACCAACAAACAAACTGTGTAGAATTATCGAACTAAATTACTGAGGAACCATAATTAAAAAGTCAATATACTGCTACTAGAGGGCCCAGCCGTCAAAAATGACAGCAAAATTTTTGTGATTGAGCTTTTTATCGTTCCGGTTCACAGTATTAGTTTTGCTGTATTATAGGTCCAACATCGGAGCAAGCAAGCGACCAACAACTGCGTTTTATTATATAGTGGAGTGCCACTCATAGTTGGTGTAAATGTCGGGATGAGGTACGCGTGTACACCTGCGTGCTGAGGCGCGGGTATAGTCACAGTATCCACACCTAAGCTGGGTCACGAAAAAACTCACGATACTTCAAGCAGTTCGCCACACTATAATGCTGAAATGAACTCGGTGCTCTGCACGGTGCCGTAAAGCTGTCGATTTAGTGATGGTTCGAAGCATTTCCAAAATTACGGTGGTTCCAAAACGAAAGATGCGAACCAGACGCCACGTTACGGTTTCGGTGCATATTCAAGTACCGGTATCAGAGAGTAGCAGCAGAGAATAGAAAGGTCGAAATCAAGTCTCCAAAGAGAGCACAAACGCGAGGTTCAGCTGTGGACGCGGCAGTCTGCATCTCAAAACTGAAGGCTCGTTTACACGGGGCAAGGCAAGTGTGCAAGTAACTTGGTTACAAGCTACTTGCCAGGTGTAAACATTCGCTTGCCGAAAAATATTAGTAAGTCAAGTAAGAAGCAAGTTGTGAGCAAGCTACCAGGCAAGGTAAGTAGCCTATATAGCCAGCAGTTCTATAGTGAGGCAGCTTGCTTTACCTCAACTGACAGTGACAAGCAACTTGCCACTAATTTGCCCTGTGTGGACACGTACTTGCTCGTCTTTCAACACCTGCCTTTAGATAATCCATTGCCCGAGTGTTGGGGTGCACGCGTATCTATGCGTCAAATGTCCAGCACAAACTCAGAGCTTACTCGCTCAGACCACTAGCTTATGTGTCAACAGCACTCGCCTAGCTTCTTGCCTTTCCAAAACTGAGGGCAGGCAACTTGCATACTTGCCTTGCTTCTCTACTTGTCCCGTGTAAACGAGCCTTGAAGACGCAATCTTTTGGACATGCGGCGAGGGCGCGACACAGTCCCACCAAAGCGCGGGTCTATATCCAAACTCTTTCCTTCGGAAGAACTCCCTTATGAAGTCCAGCCCTCAAAGAGGATAGCGCACTGGAACCTTAAGTTGGACACGTCCTTCTTCCTGCAACTCTGGCCTATTCCCTCAATTTGATGTTCATAGGAAACAGGGACACCGATGGGATCCACTCTGCACTTATACTAGCAATTCGTCAAGCTCAAGGTATCAAGCAGTGCAGGTTGCCTGCAATGAAGAAACCCTCAGATATGATGCAATTCAGTATTTTCTGCAGTGTATGACGACTGAGTAACTAATACTTGTACTTTCTATAGCCGAAAGAGAGAGAGAGAGAGAGAGTACTCTAGTCGAAAAAATATATAATGTTGTGGCGGAACTTTTCATTTTGGAGAACGATGTACAAAACATCTTTATGCAAAAATGGATTCTGCAATGTGTATTAGGTGTCAATCACGACACTGTTACAAGAAAATACAGTGCAACACTTTTCAGATCTGTCTTCAAAAAGTTGTTTCCGGCCTTTTTTAGAATTTGAATCATTTATGACTTGAAATTATTTGCAATAGACTACAATGCTTAACACTATGCCAATAGAACCCAGGGCGCAAAACATGATAACCGCTACATATCGAACTACGGAGATGTTCGATTGCCCAACCGCGACTGCGACACCACCTCCACGCGTTTCAGCATATCCGGCCGGCTATAGACGCACGTAGTTGAGCACGCGCATAAATTGTACTACGCGTGAGCCGCCGCCGTTATATTGAAGCTGGGCCACAGTTACACGTGCCATACCCCATACCTGCTACTGCAGTGCAGGTTCCACTGTCTTGATGACTCTGCCAACACAACAGCGTGTCTATCAAAGAGCTTTCTCGTATTTGACCCGTCAAGTCGGCCGGCCAACATGAGCCTTTAGTAAAGTTTTCCGGGAGCCTTGCTCAATGTGGACTACACGAGAACTAGAAAAACTTGTATTTTTTTGCTAGTCCAACTGACACAGCAACGCATCCAGACGCTGAACAACACGAACATGGATGGACTAAACAGCAGTCCTATTGTCCCGCCTCCAGGCTGGCACTCTTATGACATAAATTAACTATACAAGGGCTGTGTTTGTTAATATTATTTTGAGTTCGAATTTTAACTGCATACGGAACTACAGTTCTCACAGAAACCCACAGCTCGTAGCACAGTACAACGCACTTAACAGACGAACAATCACTAAGTTCTGGAGAGCAGCCGGTGAGCACGCACACCAACATCATCGTCGCCAGTGATCTGGCGAATATTCGCATCAGCGGAACATCCGAATTTGCCTCCGCGGATGCTAAGATGGTAACATCCGCAATCGCATCCGCGGATATCAACTGTAAAATCCGCAGCAAAGGAGGGGCAAGTTTATCACTGTACACTAAGCTCATCCATAGTGCTGCAAACTGCAAATTCTCATTTAGATTGAAGTGTGTGCAAGCGCTGCCCTGTCTACCAAGCACCGTCCAAGTTTTTTCCCCAAGTGTTGTATAAACTGCCATCGTGAGAGGGTGTGTGTGCGTTTTTTGTGGGGCAAATATTCACATCGGCACCTTTTTTGGCATCAACATCAGTGGATGTCAAGATGACAATATCTGCACGTGCATCCACATCCGCGGATGTCCAAAAAATGACATCCGACCTATCACCAGTAGAGTACTCGCGTGTATTGCATACAACGAGCTGTAACAAATAGCAGTGTATGATATATCTGTTGTGAAGTTTGCCGGTCCTCACATGGTTAAGCCGTGCATGCACAGTACCTGCAGTACGCAACCAATTTCAGAACAACATGAACGGTACAATTCCTATGAAAGTTGGTGCTTAACTGGTGCATAAAAGGGTTCAGCATAAGGTTTTGCACGAATAACGCGATTCGAAACATGACCAAACAGTCCCTTTGGGTGGTAAACGGTTAGGTGAGGCAAACCAAAGACGTACGCCATTTATCTGCTACATGAAGTCAACCTTTGGTCACATAAGAGCAACTGCACGAGAGCAGCGGCGGTTCGCCACTTGAACCTTCAGCAGTTGGGGGCGGCACAGCCCCGGCTTGTTATTTCAGTTGATTGCTAGCGCGATAATTCGGCGAGAAGACGAGACGCGGCTTGTTTCTTCAGTAGTGACGTACGACGCAGCGTGGTAGCGTCTCTGTCTCTGCTGAGGGACCCTAAATCTTGTCGTAGGGACACCAGAGGTTGTGTGAGAGGGTATCTCTGCAAATGACTTCACGACTGTGCTCATATTTAGGCTCTTGTTCCGGTACTTTCCAAGCGATGAGAAGTTAGCAAAGGCTTGCGTGGGTATTTAGCGTAGACGTTGCTGCTTTAGGATCTCTTGTATGGAGCAGTTTACAGCAGTAGTGGCCTGGCCGGGTATTTAGCGTAGATGATACTTAATAAAAATTCGTCTTCCACTTTTGAAACATGGTAGTAGCGTCCAAGGAGGCTCAAACAACGTGTTCACCGACACACTGAAAGAATTGCTGTAGCAGAAATTTTCGTGCGAAGAGAAAACAACAGAAAAATACAGGCGCAATGCTCCAAGTCAAGCAAAAGATCCACCCTATAACAAAATTCTAGGCCGCACATTAAGTTAACATCGGAGCTGCAGAAGTCTCACTGTTACTGGGAAGGCATGCAGGAAGAGGATCTATCGAAGTACAGTAAATGATCTATTGGAGTGCAAAGAACAAAAGGAGAGCGGCAAAGACGTGAAGAAAGATGTCTATTATTGTCAATGTAGTCTCTCTGCAGCTGTAAAAACCACGAAATAGTTACACAGGCTCTAGCGCACGACGTGCTACGAAGTCCCGAATTCCCAACAATGCGAGGCACACAAGCTGTTATATACCTTCTATACCACTATAGTAAACCGATAATTCTATACCAATGAGCAACGGGACTTCACCCTTAGTTTCGTCTTAGTTGTCTAAAACCCGCAATGGTACTTGAAGCGATTAGTGCTTACGAAACGAACGTACTTAGTTCAAACTAAACCAGTGCACTCTGAGAGCGCATACCTTGACAAGCAAGGTAACGTTAACAAAAAGTAAAAATTAATTTAAAACTAGGATTTCCTCTTTATCATCACCAAAATCTGGTAATTTATGCCTTTTGACAGTACTTAAGAGCTTCTGAAATTTTCTTGAAAGTCCGTCGGTAACTTTTTGAGTTATGTTCTGACAGACTTTAGTAAAAAATCACAGACAAACGAACCGATCACAACCAAAATTTGGCTTTTCATCTATTTTACCATTCGTAACAATTCCTGTAAATTTCATAAAGATTCATTCTTACATTTTGTGAAATATATTGCTCACAAGCTATATATCAAAAAGAGACAAACAAACGGTCAAATAGGCTAGATCATCACAAAGTTTGATAATTTACTCTTCGTGATATAGCTACCTAACAACTGATGTAAATAAAAAAAATTGTCCATGTCTCTTTGAGTTATGGTACTAAGTTAGAGAAGGCCAATAGTTCTTAACCAAAAGTTGATCAGCTGTTACTTCCTCCTAACATGCCTTGCAATCCGCGTGAAAGATCCGTCAATGACTTTTTGAGTTACGAGGCAGGCACACCGACAGACAAACTCGACAAAAACATAACCTCCACGGCAGAGGTATAAATAAAGTTCTTTGGTAATATACATAGGCGAACTCAGGAGATTTCGCTGCATTGAGTCGCGACACTGTTAAAAAGTATCAATAAAATAAGCATGCAATCAAGCATATTCATTTAATCCATGTGAATTGTCGTAAGGAGATAGGACACTCCTTAAATTCCACTCCCCGGAGGTGGAGAGGGGAGGAAGGGAGAAGCAGGGGAGAGAGAAGGGGAAGGGGTTTATGGCGATAACCCATTATAGCGCACACTGTCCACTTGTTTGGACATTTTTAACAGTGCTATTACAGTGATAATAAAGGCTTACTTTCAGTGTCAATGGGTCTACGCTATGAGAACCAAATAAGTCACATTTTCGCAGGAACAACATTGTTTGAAACATGACGCACAATGGTGCTATATAGTGTTAACCCATTATAATCCAGCGTTGCATATATAAGCAACGCCCTTTTCACTGCCATGTCCGAAAGCAGAATATCGGCGAGGATGTATAGTTTTCCAGTATGTCTGTGTATCTTTCCTTCCATTTCACTACTCCTTTTTTGTGGCTGCCCTCAGTGTTACGGCGAAGGTGGTGTTGGGGGGGGGGGGTTGGCAAGTCGCCTCCTCAGAAGGGACTCGATGAGTCACGAGCTGAGAGGTCCCAATGCGTTTATTCCAAGTTAGTTTTAGTCCTACTATATATCGGGGTAAATTGGACAAGTGACACGGTCGTACAGCGAAACTAATTCTCCTAACACTCCGTTCCATCTAACGTCCCCAGAGGAGCATCGCTGAACTCCGCGAACACGGCAGTATTCACATACACGACACAGAACATCAACATGCTATATAGCTATGCACGTCGAGCAACTCTCTCACACAAGATATTCTCACACCAGAAATAATAAACAGTATGATATAATAGGAGCGGCATATATGATACAAGCGCAGGCATAAACACAGCCCTGGGGCGGGGGATGAAGAGGCTTGATCATCCGCGAGATGCCGTGGCGGTGCGGACCCGACTGAGATTGTTTGTTGCTCCTCCGGCCGGCCTCTTGTGGGCTCTGTAGTCCAACTCGCTTGATGGTCCTGTGGCGCTGTCCGTTGTCCATCTTGTGCCTGATGGCCCTGAACAGTCTGCTGACCATCTTTGTGCTTGCTAATCTTTCAGAACTGATCGCTGTTCATTCTGTGTTCGATGGTCCTTTGCGCTGTCCGCTGTCCATCCTCGGTCAATGGTCCGGTATTGCTCGCTGCTAATCTTATGTATGATGGTCTTCCTGAACTGTCCATCTGTGTTTAAAAGTTCTTTTACGTTGTCCACCGTCGAGCTACCTTGCGCTAAATGGTCCTTCTGTGTTTTCGTTGTCGATCCTGTGCGGAATTGTCTATCTGAAAAATCCGTAGTTCCTCCCAATCGACAAGTTCCGAGGGAACACTTCACCTTCCAGCATGTGCGGTACACACGCTAACTACTCACTACACTGCACTCATATTTATAATACCGAGCAGGTAGAGAGACCAAAACTTGCAGCAGCAGGCATAGCAATGAACACATATTATTTGCTGCATTCCACTCAGATGTAAAACTACTGATCAAAAGTCTAAGATCATTTGACAATGTAAAAGAATAACATCGGTTTAAGGATAAATTAATAAACTCCTTCGACGAAGGATAGGTACTTCCCAAATGCAAAAGGTGAGAAAGACGAAAAATAGCTGCTGTAGCAATTTATTGAGAAATGTACCGGTACATTTCTGTCAAATAATGAGTTTTTCCGCTGATCAAAATTATATAGGCCTAATAAGACCACAAACAGAAATCGTACATAACCTTTCAGCAAGGATGTTTAGGTGATCAAAGTTTGAACTTAGTAATGAGTACTGCCCTCGTTCTTGTTGATAACCTCCAAAATTCATTGCGGCATACTAGAAAAGAGAGTTCCCATGAGGGTTAGAGGAATGTTATTCCAGCTCCTAAAGATAGCATCACGAAGTTCGTTTACTATCACAAATTGTTAACCATTTTCGTAAACATCTCTCGTCATCTATCCCCAAAGATATTCTATTGGGTTCAAGTGTGGTGAACATGCTGGATGACGTAAAACAGAGACCACATTTTCTTGAAAGAAGGTCATTGTCTGGCGGGCAGTGTCGACTGCTGCATTATCCTGCTGGAAAAATCTTTCATCACCACACAAAAGATGGTCCTTCGTCGACAAAGATGATATTTGTAACATGCCAACATAACCGGCGGCTGTTTGACGACCCTGCACCCCCTGAAGCTTCATTACTACCCTGTAGGAAAAGGCATCCCACACCATAATGGAGCCTTCACCGCTGTCACGCTCAGAAAGCATTTCAGGAGGCATCTTTTTGTCATGCCAGTACCGTTGGAAGCCATCAGGGCCATCCAGATTGAACTTTTTTTTTCGCAAAAAAAAAACTTTCGACCACTTTTCAATGTCCCATGCTTTGTGTTTTCAAGCAAACTGTAAACGGGCCACTTTGTGCAGTGGAAACAACCGAGGACATTTTAGACGCTTTTTGTTCTTCATGTTTAATGTTATGTTATAGTTGAGAAGTTTAAGCCTCCGTTTCCGAGCAGAGCGATATCACAGAGGAAAGAGCAGGGGACATAGAGTATGCCGATAGAAACGGGGAACCCATGCACAAAGGTGTTCCCACACAGGATCAACGCGCATGGGAACAGCAAGTCGAGAAGGACGAGAAAGAACAGAATAAAGCATGAGTAAGTACAAATATGAAATCGTGAAGGAAGCAAAGTGAGCACGAATGACAGACGTCTCGAAGGCCTAGTTAAAGGCTGAGGTAAGCTACACGAGCCCCATGGGGTTGCCTGGCCCCATAGCATAGGATGGACGAAGCTAAACTAACCTAACCCTATGGCCCATCTTACGCCCCTTGGGGGTTGTTCTTCATGCCTTTTGTTCGTGTCACCTGATGGCTATTGAGCTGCAATCAGCATCTGAGACTGCCTTGATTTGCCTGGAAGACCGTCTTCTGCCTTGAGAAACAATCAGCGTAATTCTCTTTCTCAATGCAGCAAAAATTTTTCTCGATCTAGCACTAGATTTTGCTGTTCGATTACTCTCAGGGTCCTTTAGGAAGTTCTAAATCACAGTTTTCCTGCGGTGAATCCCAGCTGCGATTGCACACTGCGAAAAACCGTTCTTATGCAGTTCAACAATTCGACCACGATCTATTTTGGAGCATTTGCTTGCTTTGGGCATAGTGACACCTTCACACTATCAGTGCAGGCCTGTAACTCATCCGAAACGTCGTAAATTACAATAGAACTTAACATTTATTACCCAACACATTAACTTAATAAATTGTTGCTGCAGGTATTTTACGTCTCTCTCACCTTTTACCTAGTTAAAGCTAAGGTAACCTAAAGAGCCCTTCTGCTGATCCAGGAGGCGCAGCAGCGGCTAACTACCGTCGTTTCCAGCAAAAAAAAAAAGTCTTTTGGGGTCGCCGCTCCCCATGACATAGGATAGGTAGGGCGAACCTAACAACTAACTAACCGTATAACCCATACCTTTTGTCCCCTAATTGTTAAGCGGAGAGAACACTTTCACATGACGACAGAAATACCCGGTCTCCAGGGTCGGCGTGCTGCATGGAACCACATCAGCAGACTTTCTGACCACCATCGCCAAACTTTATGACAACTAGAACGCTTCGTGGCGTAAGACAATCACCCATGATGGAGGCCTGAAAGCGCTGATCAACAGTTTTGGCATTTTTCACATTTAGGCCAGCTAACCTGACTGCGTGCAACAGATTGCGATGACAGCGTAATTATTTTTCCTGGACGTTTTTGGACGGAAAGATATACCAACATATACCAATATGCATATAAATATAGACACCAATTACAGGACGAAGACATTATCACCTCTCTTACTCCGTTCACGGGTGATAATATCACCAGACTTTCCAACCACCACCAGCAAGCTCAGTGGCCACGACCAGCCTAGATGCGCAGCAGAACAAGGTCCCGTTGTTCCCCCTCCCCCGGCCGGTCGTAACGCGGCTGTCCACAACAAACTCCCTCAGGAGCGGCGACGGCGGCAGCGAGAACTCGACAACTTCCGCCTCGAAATGTCGTGCGGATGCGAGAGTAGGAAATCGTTGTTGCTTTCATTATCACTGCAATGATATTTATCTTTATAGTGTTAGGTCAAACAATGAGGAGCAAATCAACCAGTGTAGGGGCCGTAAGACTTATGCAATGAATCCAAGCTGAGTAGAGTACAACATACGTTAATCCTGGAATGCCTCAGTTTTAAAGTTGAACTATTCCACGGTAAAATCTACCAAATAATGCACTGAAATCCATCTCAAACAAAAAGTTTATCGCTTTTTTCGTTTAGCAAGCAATAGGTTTTGAACCACGTAATAGTCGATCCAATAATTAAAGCTGTAACATACAATACAGAGGGTAAAAACAAGCGGGGTGAGATTGGGAGAATATGGTTGAAAATGCAAAAAACTCACAAAACACATCATTCTATTGTTGCAGCAGTCTGTTAAAAAGACGTGTACTGCTATCTATCTATATAAACACAGTCGTCTTCGTTAGCCAGCCGTAGGACGAAACCTGTTACATCGAAATTAATTAATAAAGCATGCGCTAAAAATCATACCGTCTCATCCTAAGGACAACAATTAAAAAAAAAGAAAATGACGCAGTGGAAGTCACAGCTTTTTTCGTGCTAACAATAAAATAGTAGATAACTTACAGCAAGTCACACCCAAATAAAATTCACAACCCTAAACAACACCGGTCCCACGCTACACGTAACACCAGCCAGTCTTACCAAAAACACAACTCTCGTAAAACAAAATTACACACACAAGCAACAGTCCTTGCTTGCTTCCCATGCATGAAAGCAACACTCGTAACACAAACACCATCGCGTGTCACCAACTCATTGCTGTAACAAACAACTGCCCAGCCAATCAAGTGTGGCCAGCGTTACAGCAGCTATTAAATTATATTAAAGCGAGTGAGTGCGGCAATTGTGTGCAATCATGCAATACAACTGAGCAATTGCCTTCATTTGCAGCCTGAATTTATGGACGGATGCCGAGAGTTGGGGACACGACTCGCGTGTAACTTGAGTGATGGTTGCCCGTGTGCCTGCCCCCGCAAGCGTGCGGCTGCATAGTGTGCATGGCAGCCACATACATTACTTTTATACTAATAATTGAAGCCTGCCAACCAACAGCGTGCATGTACTGCGATCGAGCGAAAGAGAAAAGAAGGGAGATAGGTACACAGCATGTCAACAGAAACATGGAGCCCATGGGGTGGTCCCACACAGGATCAACGCGAATGGCACAAGGAAGTCTGGTAAAGAAGAGGAAGAACAGCATACAGCAACAAAAGCAGGAGTGTGAACGTGGAAGAAAGCACAGTGCATGAGATAGCATACATGAGTTAGCAATTCTTAACTCTAGCTTACTTGGGGTAGGCTACATCTCTGGAGAGACGAGTTTATTTCCCTTGTACAGATACATTATGAGAAAGTACCGTTGTAACTCAATAGCATAGCCTAAATAAAGCTGAGTAAACGTAATCCCTACTGAACACTTTCCACATCTCATTAAGGGGGTAAGCCTTTATGGAAGAGGTGGATCGCCGAGTTCGCTTTCCAGTCCAGTTACTCCCATAACGTTCAGGTTTCATGCAGGCAGTGAGAGGTTGAGACGCCTGCGAGTCGTGCAGTGCGATAGATAATAACCTTGTTTGCAAGCTCCAACGCGTTCAAAACTTGAATCGTAGGTTTCCAATTCCCCACGTTGAGTCGGAGTTTGGGCTGTAATCGCAAACTGATTACGATTGAGATGGCCCTGTAAAATGAAGGTTTTCACCGTCTCATGCGGAATTGGTTAGCAACTAGCGCGTGAAATTCGATTTACCGTAGATAAAGCTCAGCTAATTAGATTACTTCGATTGAACTGTATCAAATAAAGACGCTATTGCACGTTCATACAAACGCAGGTTACTGGAATCGTTAAATCCAAAACAAATCTTTCTATATTCGAATCACAAATTTTACATTTTGGGTTTCAAAAACTATGAAGATGAACCAATTTTAGATATAGACTATAGCTACCAACTTTTCTCGATAGTAACACGGGAAAATTGCTCAAGGCCTACAAACAGTCTACAGTGTTACAGTGATAGCTCGACTATCCTTCGCTCACCGTCCGACTCATGCTGGCAAAGGCATAACTAGAATAGGAATCCCAGGGAGCACACCTCAATCGAGCAGTACAATGCTAACGAATTTTTTTTTTTTTAATTGGTAGGTACCTACTGAATCCAGAAACTCTTTTTCTACTTCACAAAAATTTAATTATTCGTTCCTGGTAGCATTCCTAGTACTTTCTGTAAATTTCAGCAAGATCCGTTAATAAGTTCTGGAGTTATTCTGCCTAGAAAAAAGAGTACCAGATAAGTAAGCATACAAACGGCCGAAAGAAAGTACCAGATACTGTAAGTATACAAACGGCCGAAAGAAAGTACCAGATACTGTAAGCATACAAACAGCCGCAAGAAAGTACCAGATACTGTAAGCATACAAACGGCCGAAAGAATCATCACCAAATGTTAACCATCTGTTTCTTCTGTGTTCTGACATACTGATAATAGTCTCTGGAAATTTCATGAATGTCCGTCCATAGGAGTAATGTTGTCGACATACAAACAGCTAGCCAGACGCAGACAACTATAGAACATTTTCTTGCACAGGTTGCCAGGGGTGGTAACCGTCAGCGGAGGGGACTCGGCGATGGCGCGAGTCGGAAACGACAAATTCTAAACTTAGAGCAAAGGTTCTTCACGCTATTAATTATCAATAACGCAAAAACGGTGGCTCTTTAAGACAGTCGAACACCTCCAGCGGCACGTGTTTCAAGAACCAGGACCAAAGAAAAAGCAAATTGATCCCAGAGAAGAAATTTATGTTGGAGGAGTTCCAACGTTCAGAGTCTGTGCATTTTCAAATCTTAAGTCGGTCCCATGCAGTACACAAAGCTCACTTCGTTTACCTTAACTCGTCCCAGTTTTCCAACCAAGATGACTGAGTTTCTTGATCATGGATTCTAAGCCCAGTTTATTGCACCAATTTATACTATTGCTTTATCGAGGGGTCAAATTTCTGCCTACCATATTCCCACACAGGAGGGTTGGCTCTGTATCAATGAAATAAATTAAAAAGTAGAAAATAAAATAAATACATTAATCAAAACGTCGACCATTATTATGATGCTTTGAATATGAAGCCGTGAAACCTCATCTGCATGAACTCTAAAGTTGGCAATTGTATGAAGGAAAGCATAATGAAGCAGGATCAACACAAACTCTTCGCTGTCATTTCTGACAGCGCGAGCACACTAGTAGATATATATTAGCTAGTCGTTTCGTTTCACGCTCGTAACGAAATGGGCGAAAATAAGTCAGGTTGCATGCGCATTGATGAAGGTCAAAAAGCGAAATTAAACCAGGCTACAGACGATAGCCAAAGTTGAAGATCTTATCCTTGTATTGAATACACTTCTTGCTAGGCCAACGTTGGAATCAAAACAATGAAGATATTTAGAGGGCCTAGTAGCGCTGCCATGGAGTCAATCTTATTACTTTCTCTAAACACTGAAACTATGTTTGCTCTCAGTGCACGACGTACTGAAGATCAA